>UELX01001944.1:0-36353 GCA_900480035.1 Eupelmus urozonus
CCGAGCCGAAGGCGAGGGTGGCAAACATGTGCTATGGGGTTGCCATTTTACCTCCCGTGGTGCGTATACTATTTTTCTCCATACCCGGGCCGAAAATACTACTTTCGTGATTTTTAGCCGGGAGCGAAAGTAGTACTTTCAACCAGGGTATGGTGAAAAAAGTTTTTTGTTGCCTAGCAGGCCGAAAGTACCACTTTTCCTCACGGGGCCCGATTACATAAGTTGTAATTTCGACGACGCTAGGCAAAAAAATAGTATACACACCACAGGAGTAAATAAAGAATGCCTCGGATCGCATGTTGGTCACCCTCGTCTTCAGCTCAGGTGACAATTATCATGCGATCTGGGACATTCTTTACTTTTGCTCCCTAGATGTGTAATGTACTATTTTTTTAAAGTATTAACTGTTATAATTTGAGTTTTCCAAAGCGTTAGAACGTAAGACTGCGACTACACTCATTTTTTGATACTTTAAACTATGTCTCCAAGTCCTTTTTTCTGTAACCCGAAGTTGCGACACTCTCATGGTTAGTGCATAATAATTTTGACAAATAGTGAACAATTTTGGAAATTTGCTTTCATAGTTTGTATCTTAATGTATTCAGGAATGTCATGTAATTTTTCAAGTCATTTGATTAATGTTAGTTGACGATTTGAGTAAAAAAGCAATTTTTATTTTACCGTGCGGTCGTAACGAATCAATGACTTTACGATAGATAGCACTCGTACAGCCGTAAAAATTAAATCGCAATTTTTTTCACAACAACCCCTTTTTAATTCAGATGATAAATCTTAATTTATCATGGATATAAACTTTAAAAATTATTAAAAAGTGATAAATAATTTTCGTACATGACATTACTTATAAAAGTAAAATTTTCAAAATTGGTTTTTCAATAAGTGATGAGCTCAACTTTTCGCAGAGACAAAAAAGTTAAAGTTTAAAGGCATTTTTGTAAAGTTCAAAAAATTTCTAATATTTTTAAAAAAATTCACAGAAGCCCGTAAAACATTACAAATATCTAATAAAATCGCGCGCTCTGTGATACATCATACTTAAAAGTTAATTTTTTGGTTTGCATGTGTATACAAAAAAGTAATTTCTCAGAGCAACTGTTATATTTATGAGGTGAAATTAAATTATATAATTCACTATAAGATTACCGGTATACTGTTTGCGCGAGTGTGGTTGCACGATTTCTTAATAAATTTATAGGTATATAGCTAGTCTATACGCACGTAAATACGTGCCAATGAGCTTTGTTATAAATATTTCAAACTGTATAAACAGAGCCATTTTGTTTTTATACTAAACTGAAATACCATTTTGTTTATATACTAAAATTAATTTTTAAGTTTAATTTACCCCGCAGCGGATAATTTTTATTGCACACTCTCATTGCTTAGGGCTGTATTTGCCCTATCATAGGCAGACTATAAAATATTGTTCCATTCATTGTTACAATCGTTTAATGCATGGAATTTATTAATGAAATTTATTGCATACTATTTGCTGAGAAATTGGTTTTGCTAATGATTATTTTTTATTTTGTTTTTTTTTTGCTTAACGAGAATTCGAAATTTTACTCCAAGAAATAAAAAGAGCTGGTGCAGATTTGGCAACACTGTAAGCATATGAGAACGAGTAAAGGGAACGCGGATCATTATAAAAAATAAAAAATAATCGTATAATAAAAATGAAATATTTGATTCAAATAAAAGTTCCAAAAGAGATTCTTTATTACTAAATTATTTTACTAAAATCTGATTATTAAATAGAAAATATCGTATAAATATAAGTTTAGCAGACCTTTTCTTCATTCTTTCTTTTTTGATGGCTTCAAATTTTAAACGTTTTTCTAACACTTTCTTTTTAACAAATTTTCCATGTTTATCACGTACTGCGCGCATTTTAATAACGTTATCTTATTTTATAAATTTAGTTTTAATAACGCTGTCGTACATACACACAATGCGGTTAGTGAAGTGTTATTGTATACTGAAGCTAGATGGAGTTCAGGTCTCAGTCAATATGGCGCTTGCCTAGAGCCTTACGTATATATCTATATATATTTTACGTTATATACACCTTATAGCAGTAGGTATAAGTAGGTATAAACATAACCGTAAATAAGATTTTAGTTCTTTAAAATTATATTTTGCATAATTTAAAGAATGCGCTTGAAAATGATACTAAATAACTATTTTTAGTTTAGAAAGATATTTTAAGTTATTTGTAATTCAAATACCAAACAAGAAATTTACTTATAGTTAAATTGGCACCATTTTGATGATTAGAACTGACGCCATTTTGTTTAAGACAATGCATGATTTTATACGAAATTATGTAAGTGATCTATTTTTATATCATTTACAAAAGTTTATAATGTTATTAGGAAATAATTAATCACATGATAAATTAATTCTTTTTATAAAAAGAAAGTTTATGAAATTTTTAAACTACAAATAAGGTAGTAAAGTTGTAAATTAACGACTTTTCTGCAAAATATTGTATAGTTTGGCTATGTATATATTTAAAGAGCAAAACAGCAGTTGAATATTCTACTTTTAGTCTGATATCATACAAGAAATAGACTATATGTTATATTATTTATTGCTCTATTTGTGAAAATCCAAGATATTTATAAATAGAATCCATAAACTGCACTTTTTGATTTATGTAAAAAAGTTTTATTTTTTTCTTACCTTGTGACTGTTTCAATGTGTGTAATAAGTGCTCTGCATATTGATCGCAATGGAAACAAATCTTTAGGATCACAGACAAAACATTTCCAACTATCTTCTGCTTCTATTCTTTTAATTGTTGGAGGATCAAAATTTCTTTTTATGCATTTACTGCAAAATGTATTGCTGCAGTAAGAACAACAATAAAGATTTCCACCATTTGCACACCATCTGCAAAACATGTCAGTAGCATCATCTCCTGTGAAAAATAAAATTTTTTTTACATCAAGAGGAGTTTATTTTTATAAATTTAAGGCCTAAAGAATAGCATTATTCTTAATTTTTACAAAGAATATTATCTTGAAAAATTAAAATAACTTACCTTGCTCAAAAGTACCGTCACCATAAAATTCACGGCACTTGGCACATAACAGCGTACGCAGAACTGGATGTTCATGCATATTATGTGCTTCAGCTGGTGCAGAACCAATGTGTTCATCACAGCCTGTGCAATGGAGCCTGAGGAAACGGACGGAAGCAACATCTGCAATATGAATAAATACAATATATTTAGAGATATATTTAGAATCAAATTTTTGTCTAATTAGTATTAAACAAATAATCAAAACTTACCACTCCCATATGTTAATTTATAAAAATCATTTTCTTCTTTTGAAAATGATTGACAAGGGAACTTTTGTGCTTTACGACTTGGTATTACTGAAAGGTAAATTAATTTATTAATGATTTTCATAATATTTTATAAAACTAATTACAAAAATTATAATGTAATTTCTTAAAATATTACTAGTAATCATATGAGTTGATTAAGCTTTTTTAACACTGCATCATTTAGGCTTTCAGATATATAAAGATTGAATAAAACTATATTTAAATGAAGTATTTTAAACAATTAAAATTAAGAAATTTATGAAAAATTTCTCTCTCTAATGAAGATACATACATTATATTTTTATGATTATACATTGTATCAAATTATAAAGAGTAGTTTAACTCTAAACTTTTTTGAAAATTCATTCAATAATTTGTGGTAAATTTATGAAAATTAAAGAATCTATACTTAAAATCTGTTAATATCTATTAGAAACATTCTTTTTAGTTAAAAAATAATAAAAGTAAAATGTACAGCAATCAAATCATCTAGAATAACATTGATCAAAATAATGATTAAGGTAATTTTTTTAACATAATCTCAACTTCCTGAGGAAAGCCTAGCTTTGAAAATCTTCAAGTGTGAGCTTAACCCTTATCTAAGTAATCAATTTCTAAAGACCTTCTCCACAATAAGAGTTTAATTGAGTACAAAGAAAGGAAAAAGCAATGAACAGAAGCTCTAAAAAATAAGCAAAATAAAAGGAAAGTTTAGGTTAGGCGAGAAAGAAATAGGAGACTGGAGCAAGAGGTGCGATAAAAACAAGCCCACTGACCGTTCTCCTTGCTGTCGGCCACCTCCTGGACCTCGACCTCGAGCATCGACGCGATGTCCATTGCGAGCTCTCGGCGCGGGGACAGCTCGCGCGCCGAGCTGAGCCTTTCTTCCTGATTACACGATAGCTAGCTATACTTCGAAGAAGCCGCGAGCGAGCCACTCTCGCGCTACTCTCTCGCAGTGGCGTTTTGATCAAGGTGCCGCCATGTTAAAATATCCACGGACTTCCTCGGCCGCGCGCTCAGCTGCAGCACTTTCTCTTTCCCCGGGATATGCCCGGGGGGCCGACTTCTTACATACAGCTCCGTCCTGATGGATATATATCAGCAAAGCGCGCTCTGATAAACGCGAGCCGATGCAGCAGCCTCCGCTCGCTTCTTTGTCCGGCGAGCTGACTTTTGTTTCGATCCGTCTTCTTTTTTTCTCTCTCTCGAGCAAACGAGACAACAGTAGCGCGGTCAAGTAATTCGAGAGAGCTGCCTCTTCTCACCGGCAGCGCCAAGGAGGTGATTGAGCCGCGTCTTCGGGGCCAGGTTGCAGTCAGGATGCGCGGGCCGAACTCGCGGTGCAGGCGAACGTCGGCGCCGACAACAGGTGACCGAGGCCGCGTTTTCTCATCGGACCTGATTGTTCCTCGCGATTTTCATCTCTCTGTATACTTGTTTTCTTGCGAAACTTTTGCCAGGCGGATTAATATTGTGGTGGAATAAAGGCGCCGCGCGCGCGACGAGGCCGAGTCGCCGGCTCACCGTCTTTTGCGCGAGCTGCAGCGAAAAAATTGTGCGGGTGTCGGTATATGACTGCAGTATATACTGTATATAGGTTTAGAGTAGGTAAGTATGTAGAACCGCCGCACGCAGCTGCGATAGCTATGCGTCTGCACACCACGCGGCCGCGCTCGCGCGCCCCCGCGCACGCGCTTAATTCTTATTCAAGTCGCGGCGACGCGCCGCGCTTCAATTCTCTGTTCTGTTTTTTGAATGGCCCGACTCATGATAAGGCTTTTGCTTAGATTAGTCTTATTGCCTGATAACTACTGTGTGGCACTTCTTTAGTAGGGACTTTTAAGATTACAGGTCGAAAGTTACTTTTTACGTGTTTTTCGTGCTTCCTGCGCGCGCTAAGATACATATATTTGTTTCGTTGTTGTTTTTAGTATAAATTATATATGCGGCGCTTATGTTGTTTTTATTATAAAAAGTTATTTTCACACTAAAAATTGAATTTATTAGTCGTGAATATGTATTGCAATTTTCTTAATGTTAATTTATATGATATATCTGTTTAGCTAGATGAAATCCTGCGCGCTCAATGCGATTGTGATTACCGCGTGCTCCAAAAAACTTTGTTTACAAATGGCGTCGTGATTTGTTCGTAACTACTTCGCACTTGGCAAACGTTGAATTTGTTAAATTTTATAATGACAGAATTAAGCAAAGATAGGAAAAAAGAGTTGGAAAAAACTGCTAAAAAATTAACTGAGGATATTCAGAACATGACAAATTATAAAAATTTGTATAATGAAATTCAGGTATAGTTTTTAACTGTATAAAATATAAATTTATTTTTTTCAGTAAGAACATGAAATATTATTTTTTTATTAAATCTTAGAGGCTTGTTGCATCTTCAGCAGTAAAAAAAGAAGATTTTAAAAATACATTATTTGAAGCTTTAAAATCTGAAGGTTTAGAAACAGAACTTAGAAACACTGTATTTCATTGGACAAGATCACAAGTAAGTAAAATAAACAGATATTTTCATTTTTGTTTTTTTTTTTTAACTTTTTTTAAAAGGTGATATGATTTTCAGAGATTAAATGAGCCTAAAGACAATGATAATGAGTTTCAAGCAGATTTAAGTTACTTAAGAAAGGCACAAATTCAGTGGGAACGAAGAATCCAAAAATCTCTTAATTCTACGTGCAATGAATTAAATGTGCCTCTAGCTCGAATTCGACCAAATACTGATAGAGAAGAATTGTCTGAAAAGTGGAACGAACTAAGCACTTGTGATTTTGGTACAATTTTATGTTTTTTACTTAATTTTTCAGATATATTTAATTACTAGTATTTATATATACAAATTTTTTAAAACAGATCTTTCCCAATACAAACCATTATATGCTCCAAAGGATTTTTTAGAAGTGCTTTTCTCTGTGAGGGATCCATCATTTAGGAAACAACAGTAAATTATTGTAGTTTTTATTTAATTTGATAGTAAAGTATTTTAATTTTTATACATTGTTTTGTTTTAGAAGTGAACCAAATTGGGAATTTAGTCACATTCAAATTCGTGTAAAAACATTAGCAGAACTGGTAAATAAATTTTGAAAATGATTAAATAATTTAAAATTTTTGTCATTGAATAAAATTATAAAATGTTTTATTTATTATAGAGAGATACATATAAAGAACTTGCTGAAGGTGTTGCACTGCTTGGAGTTAATGGTTATATTCCATCTGCTGGAAATCATCCAAATTTTGAAGCTGAAAGAACACATCTAGGGGAAAAAGTGTTGGCATCTAATCATGCTCCCATTGCACAGGAATTTTTAAAACGTGGTGCTCCTAGAGCCTTAAGAGGAAGACTTTGGTCTCTTGTCTTGGGATCTGTAGTTAGAGAAAGTGTAAGATTTTCTATTTTACACAGGATTGATAATTACATAAAAAAAATTTTTTTAGTATTTATCTTATGTTAAGAATTTATAAATCATATTTGACCATTCAATGAAAAATTTTAAATTAACAGATTTTAATTATACAATATGTACAAGAAAATACTTTTTATTTTACAGGATATAGAATACTATGGGGAATTGAAAGGAATGGTTTTACAGTATGATATAATGGTGGATAAATTAATAATTAAGGTACATTTAAAATCTTTTCATTCATTACCACTGATTGTTTAATTGAAATAAATTTTACGTTTTTTGATAATTTCTTTTTTTATTTTTAAGGATGTTCAATTGACAGCTAGTAATGATGATCAGTATTTTGTTTTTGAAGATGTTTTATATAAAACTATGTTAAGCTTTTCAAGAGATTCTGAAGTTCTAGCTCCAGTAACTACTGATAAAAGTGCAGGTGGTCAAGTTATTCATGCAGTATTGCAAGGCAAACCTGCTACTTTGGAAAATACTTTAGTTTTTCCACCAAGTGGAGGTATTCCCTTTCATGGTTTTACTATGTATGGTATGATATTTAAAATTTTTTTTTTCAATCTCTCATTTTTAAATTATGTCATTTTGTACATTTTTTTCAGCAACACCTTTTTGTTACTTATATGATGACCCTTGTGCTATGTATTTTACATTTAGAGCATTTTATTTAAGATACTGGTTTCGATTACATACAGTATCGAGCCATAAACAAGGTATTGTAGCTCTGTGCCTTTTATTTGAACGTCTATTACAATGTCATGAACCGCAGCTATGGGCACATTTTAGAAATTTACACATTCAGCCGTTCGTAAAATATTAATTATTATTTCATTTTATTGTTTATAAAATATAATCAAATAATTATTTTGTTGCAGAATAAAAATTGTATTTAAGTGGTTGATGAGAGGTTTCAGCGGACACCTTCCTCCTGAACAGTTGCTTTATTTGTGGGATTTAGTTTTGGGTTATGATTCCTTAGAAATCATACCTTTACTTGCTGTTACAATTCTTAGTTTCCGCAAAGAAAATCTTATGCAAGTAAATACTTTGCATAATGTTGAAGTATGTACTTAAGTTTTAAATATTTAATTTTTTATCTGTGATCAATTATTTACATATTTTTCAATTTTAGGCTGTGCTTGCTGATTTATCATCTTTAAAAGTCATGCCATTACTACAATTAAGTTTATTAAAAGATTAAAAAAAGACTGATTTCAATTATTATATTTTTTCAGTAGATAACATAAATTTTTGTGTTCTATGGATTCATAATTTATTAAATGAGCTTTTGTTACTTTTTTATACATATTGTCAAAATTAATAATAATAATTAATTTTTATATTATTTTTAATTTAAAAATTTTTTAATAAAAATAACTATTACAAAAAATTTATATTTGTATTTTTTTTATCAGATTAACCTTTTTAATTAAAAAATTATCTTTGAGGATAATTGACATTGATAAATAATATTTTTAAAAAAATTAAAAAAAAAAATTATTTACAACTTTTTTATTTTTACAACATTAATTTAACTTTAATTTACAACAATTATAACATTTTTTTGTTTAACTTTTAACGTATTACTTATTCTTATGTATACACGTAAGTATATCGAACAATCAATTCTACGATCTCCATGATTACATCTAAGAATATTGAACAAACTGTTGATGTTCGTGTTACTCATCACCAAAAACGCACTTAAAACATACTTACCGCTTATACACGTCAGTGTATATCTATATATATAAGTGTATTAATCGCCGTATGTTGTACGTATATATTCTCACTCGCGCGTACCTATGCGGCGTACGTGGAGGGGATTAGGTTAGGAATGAGTGGTGGGTACGTTGGTAGTCGCGCTGTGACGTGAAAGAGGGACGCTTCGTTTTCAAACAAAAATCCGTCTCATGAAAAACAAAGCGGCAATTAAACTAAAGGTAATTTTTAACATGTTACTCCAAGCTTGGCATATTGTTTTTCGAACACGATTTCTCTTTTGTTTACAATGCGAGTATGCAAACGTTCTAAAATCGAGACTCGCGCTAGCCACTCCCTGAATGTCCCCTCCCATTTACAACTGTTGAGTCCATCACTGCAGCATACTTACTCGCGTGAATGAGTAATCTTAATGCAATTTCTTTTTAAGTTTTTTTAATAAACACATTGTTTTTAATGAATTTTATTTTTTCGATTTTTTGATAAAACAATTCCATGATTAGATCATATTAGTGGTATCCTTACAAGTGTTGTATACCTCTACCATTCATTGAAATCACTAGAGATACCTTAATATTTATAAATTTATGGTTTTTTAATATATTTAAACGTAAATATTACCACATTTTTTCATACTTACTTTTCATTTAAAGGCTTACAGATATTTTAAAGTACATACAAAGTATTTATAAATATGCCTTGTAGGATGAATCAGTTTTTCATTAATTAGCATTATTTGCTGTATTCAAATTAGAATATAGTTTTAGATGTTAATTGTATAATTATAAAAATTAAAAAAGTTTCATTTTCAAGTTGCTCTGTTTAATAGAGCTATTTTTTATTATTAAAAAAATACTTATTTTAAAATTTTGTTTTTCCTATTACAGGCACTACAATGTCTTTAACTACAAGATTAACATTCCTAATAATATCAGTAACTACTGTTACATCTCAAACTGCCTATTACAATGAGATAGATCTTAGATGCCCCAAACCATGGGTAACATTTCAAGATTCTTGTTATCGTTTTATAAAAAGTTTAAGGCCTAGAGAAGAAGCTCGCAGAAATTGCTTGGCTTACCAAAGTGATTTGCTTTCTATAAATTCTATAGAAGAACATGGCAATACTTTGAGAGAGTTGCTTCTACTAGATCCGCAGCATCGAAAATGGTACACTAGTGTAAGGGTGCAAGGTAGTTATTGGACAAATGAAGATGGAACTCAGCTCGCGAATATGGATAATGCCTTTTTACCTGAAAGACAAGATAATGGTTATGGAAAAGATTTTCTAGTTTATGGTTATAGCGATGGACTTAAACGCTGGGGATTGGAAAAAATAAATGGACATGAACCTCATTACTACATTTGTGAAGCTCCTGCTATAAATTTGCAATATCTACTAACTGATGACCGTACTTATCAGTATGGTATTGAAGTTCGTGATCCTTTGAAAATACCAAGAGGACCATATTTCATTAAGCAGCCAGATAATAAAGTTTTTGATGTGTCAAAGAGGGTTGTAAATAATGATGTAGCTTTGAGTTGTTTAGCTGGTGGATATCCAGCTCCAACATATGAATGGTTCAAAGAGGATTTCCAGAATGATAGATTAATATCCAAAAAAATTGATCCCTTAAGTAATGGAAGGTACACTGTTAGTGGAGGAACTCTCATTATATTTGCTCCAAACCAGGTAATTTTCTTTTTATAAATTACTATAAAAACTGTTTCTAAAGATGTAGTTCTTCTATTTTAATGCATAAAATTTATGATGAATACATTTTCAGACTGAAGATCGTGGAACTTATCATTGCAAAGCTACAAATAAGTTTGGAACTATAAGATCTGAAAGTGTTGAATTATCTTTTGGTTATATTTTGGAGTTTAATCTCAAGCGACCTGAGGAGCGTGGTGATGAGCACTGGGGCAAAGCAATATACTGTGACCCTCCACAACATTTTCCAGGGGTTAAATATTATTGGGCTCGAGAAATGTTCCCCTACTTTGTAGATGATGATAATGAAAGACTGTTTGTTTCAAACGATGGTGCCTTATATTTTTCAGCTCTTGAAAAAATTGATCAAGCCAATTATTCTTGCAATGTGCAAAGTACTGCCTCTGATATGGGTCGTAATGGTCCATTTTTCAGACTTCATGTTAGTCCACATTGTAAGTTTTTTTGATGAATCTTGATTGCCTATGAAAACTTTTTACATATTATTACATGAAAATTTTACAGTTAAAATTTTCATATTTTGATTTTGACTAATTCTGCTTAATTATTTGCAGTAACGCCACAGCATCTGAAATTCCCAAATAATTTTCCAAAAATATTCCCTGAAGCTCCAATTGCTGGTGATCAAGTTAGGATGGAATGCATTGCTTTTGGATTGTAAGAACTCGTAATTATTTGTTTAATTATTAAAATTTAAAAATACAAAAAAACTAATAAAATTTTATCTTATTAATACAGCCCAGTGCCTTCGTATAATTGGACGCGAATAGGCGCCGATTTACCTCGAGGCGCTTACTTAATGAATCACAATCGCGTGTTGATGATCCCGCGGGTACGTATTGAGGACCAGGGCGAATATGTCTGCCGCGCCCGTAACGAGAAGATCTCTATCAAGAATTCGGTGTACCTATCCGTCCAGGCGGCACCGAACTTTACGGTGCCGTTGGCCGACAAACACATGGACAATCATGGCGAGCTTACATGGGTTTGCGAAGCCTTCGGTATCCCCGATGTTACTTACAGTTGGCTTAGAAACGGCGAGTACATCGATATCTATACGTTAGCACCTGAAGACAGGGATAGATATGTTCTTCAAGATAACGTTTTAAGGATTAAGTCGCTGGATCCTGAAAAGGACGAGGCTATGTATCAGTGCGAAGCTAGAAATCAGTTGAAAACCAAGTATTCCTCGGCTCAGTTAAGAGTTTTGTGTAAGTTAACAGTAACTTAAAATGTATAGTCTTAAACTGCAGCTTGCTTCACAAAAAAATTAATCGTTACAGCTCTTAAACCTTCGTTCAAGAAACGGCCCTTAATGTACGAGACGTATGCTGCTGAGGGTGGCAATGTTTCAATACTCTGCAATCCAGAGGCTGCACCGAAGCCGAAATTCACGTGGAAGAAGGATGGTAATGTGCTGGGCGGTGGTGGCAGAAGGCGAATCCTTGATTCTGGTAGTCTTATCATAAGTCCCGTATCGAGAGATGACGAAGGTACCTATGTCTGTCAAGCGTCCAATCAGTACGGTAGCGACGAGTCGCGTGGTCGTTTAATAGTTTTAAGTGAGTATTAATATATTTGAAATAATTAGTTATTTATATTTTCTGATTTACTAAATTTTAATGATAAAATTAAATTTCAGACGCACCAAGACTAATTGATTCGCTGCCCCAACGCCTCATAATGGCAGTCGATCAAAATCAGACGCTTCGTTGCATGGCTTATACAGAAGAGATGCTGGATATAGCTTACATCTGGCTACATAACGACATGCGTATACGCGACAAGGACTTAAAAGCGAATCCGCACATTGTAATAGATGGTGGCACCCTTGATATCATCAATGCAACATTTGCCGAGGGCGGCGACTACGAGTGTATTGTCAAGACTGCGATTGGCCGCATCTCATCAAGAACGACTATCACGATCGAAGGTCCACCTGGACCGCCTGGTGGTGTACAGGTAGAAAATGTAGGCAAGTTTTCAGTGACACTTACGTGGACTGATGGAGCATATCACGGTCGGCCAATTATAAAGTACGCTATTGGTGCAAGAACGAACTGGAATCAGACATGGTTTAATCTTACTACAGGTAAGTGTCTAAAAATTATTTCAAATTTTGATTGAGGAAGATCAAATTATTTATTAAATAAATGTTTTCTAGAATTCCAAGACTTCAAAGAGATTGACCGGTATAATGGTCGCAAAGACGCGCATCTTGAAAACGTGTTGCTTCCATACACAACTTACGAATTTCGCGTGCAGGCAGGCAACGAGCTGGGTTACGGACCACCCTCGATGCCTTCTCCACAATACACTACTGAAATGGATAAACCAGCTAAAGCTCCAACGAATATTCGAGGTGGTGGTGGTAAGTTCTGTCAAAATTATTGATAAATGGAGACAATTTTAGAATATTATAATTAATGAAATTTATAATATTATATTTAAGAATAATTTTATTATAAAAAATCATTTATGTGATCGTAGGTAATGTCGGTGATTTAACAATCAAATGGGATCCGCTCAAACCGTCAGAACAATTTGGACCTGGCATCTTTTATAAAGTTTATTATCGGCGCAAGGGTGCCGAAACCGAATTCCAACAAAAGATACTAAAAGAAAACGGTAACGTCGACTTTGCCGTCATACAAATTTCGGATCAATATTTCTACACTGAGTACGAGGTAATGGTACAGGCAGCTAATGACCAAGGCTATGGTCCCTTGTCGAATGTCACAACTATTTTCAGTGCTGAGAACAAACCTTTGGTACGTTATCGTATATTATTAACCTTTGAGTAAATCTATTTGATATAAATTATGATATTTTTGCTTAAATTTATTTTTTCTTTTTAGGTAAGGCCCGTAGAAGTTATCGCACTCGGCTACAATAGTACTGCTCTGAATGTCAGTTGGAAGGCAATTGATGAAACTCGCGAGCGCATTCGAGGAAAACTCATAGGTTACCGTATCAAATACTGGAGAGAGGGTGATGATGAGAAGGATGCCATCTTTTATTTATCGCGCAGTACGAGGCCCTGGTCACTCATCGTTGGTTTGCAACCCAATACTTTCTACTATGTGAAGGTACAATTAAAGCACCCACGTTTAATAAAATACTTGGATAAAAGGATGCTTTACAAACAAATATATTTGCTAACTGATTATTTAACTCTTTTTTAGGTTATAGCTTATAATTCTGCTGGCGAGGGTGATGACAGCGATTGGTTCCGAGAGCGTACTTATCGAAAAGCACCGCAAAATCCACCGTCGGCGGTTCACGTGTTTGGCCGAAATCCGACATCGGTACGAGTCACTTGGCGTTATGTACAAAATATCAATAATGAAGAAGAGCCAGTTATCGGATTCAAGATACGCGTGTGGGAGACGGATCAAGATATGAGCACGGCTCACGACACGATCGTAGAAGTGGGCACAATCGAAGCAATAATTGACAATCTTGGTGTGGGTAAGGAGTATTATTTGCGAGTATTGGCTTTCAGCAACGGCGGTGATGGCAGGATGTCCAGTCCGGCGCACAGATTTAAGATGGGCGATGATTCCGATTACGGAAATGCAGCATCGAGACGGATGCTTGATACAGCACTGATCGTAGTATCTTTGCTGTTTTTAAGAGTATTTCATTTTGTGTGAGAATAAGTCCATTGACTGATATGGTCAAAACTCATTGATGAAAAATTAACCTATCGACCTTACATAAGTAAAATTTGAACTTCCTAAAATATTTAATGGTCGTAATTAGCGTATTTAAAAAAGTTTCTGCAATGCGCTACATATAAAATATTTTTATATAAAAAGAGTTTCTCAAAGAGAATTAAATTCCTTATAATATGATGTTCACAGAAGATAGTATTAAAATTCACAATTGTTGATATTAAGATATTTTTCATATCACTGTAACATAGAGATTGATTCTAAACTGAATGAATTTCTTCTATTTGATAGTTATATTTTACAATAGTTATTTTTTAAATTATAGATCACGCAACGCTTAATTGCGCACAAAAACTAACATAGCAGTAAAAATAAATTAGTGGAGGTAATACAATTAAGAATCTCGAAAGAATTTCCGTCCAAACCATTCGGGTAACGAATTCTATGTTTACGATATTTATCGGAAAAGCATAGGATACTTTAGACATGTAATGTTTTTAGATATAGAGTATATATATTATATACCGGTAAATTAAATTTGTATTTTTTTTTGTATCTTTTTTACAAAAATACTGAATGAATTTCTTTTTATACCGTCCATTTAATAAACTTTCATGACAATATGAAACGATTTTTATTAAAATTTAAAAGTTTCTGCGTAAATATAAGAATAATGAATCTCATTACAAGGTTTTTTATAGTATTATAAAAATAGTGACTCTTACGAATCATGTGAAACAATTTTTATATACATAGCTATATAGGACTGCCTTCTTTTTAAATACATTGTTCTCTGTATTATTGTCTTTTACACTGTTAAATTGTACAAAAATAAATGAAAATAAAGTTTTTTACTTATAAAAATCTATTTCAAATGTACTTTATAGTTCCCGAGTGGCTGCACCAATTATTTATTATCAACAAAAATTTCAAATCACAAAATTTCAAAAACGAAAAAAAAAAATTTGCATAAATCAGGAAAAAATAATCTGTTTGTCGCCTCTGTAAAAGGGCGTAGAGGGGGGTTCGGTAATTGTAGTTTCAAGGGGGGGCCCTCGTCCTCGTCATCGGTGTGAGTGTCCCCCTATATGTATTCTGGCGGGGGGGAGCGCCGCGTCATCGTCGCGGCGGCTGCACGCACATTTTCCGCGGCCGGGTGGGGCGTCGCTTCTCGCTCTTTTGTGTATCGCCGGCGAAGCGAGCGGCCAATGCTCGAGCCTGACGGTCCTCCTGACGTCCTCCTAAGTGCGTTTGCCGACTCAGGGATGGATTTTTTGCTGGTGAAAGGTAAAAAGCATGGGAGTGTATGATGTAGCTTAGTAAGGAAGTTTTTCAGGTAAATTAGCGTAGTTTTTAAAATAAAAATTTAAATATATGTTAGGTACTGAAAATCCTACTGTATTCAGCAAAAATCATTTAAAGATTAGGTTAAAGTATAAAAAAGACATAAATCCCATTAGCGCATCATCACTATAAATAGATATACTTGCAAATAATATAGAAAGAAAAAATTGTCAAATTTTTTAAAATTATTTTCTGCATGAAATTATGTAGTAGTACTTGCATACAATGCGGAAAATTGCGGAAAATTGTATAGAAAAGTTTTCACCTACAGAAAATTATACGGAAATATCGCTCACAGAAAATTTTACGTTTACTTTTTATAAGTGTTCTTTTTATCAATTAAGTAAAAAATTAAAATATACTCCACTTTTAATCAACTTCTACTTTAAATTTTTATTGTTTGATTAATTTTTTTGCTGGCCCTGTCGTATGAATTAATACGAAAATGTATGTAGAAATTTCTGCGGATTTTTATTTTCTTTTAGCGACAATATTGAAATTTGTTATGTTTTCTGAATAAGCCTTGAGTGCTATGTTAATTATTATTATATATTATTTTTTTCACTTATTTATATGATATTATATATTTGAAGAAGTTTAGAGAAAATTTTTTTGGAGGCACAATAAAATTCTTATCTTTTTCTATAGAGAAACGCGGAATGTGTTCAAGCTGAAATTTTGCAGTTTAATATCTCAAAATTGTAGCTAAAAAAAATATATTCATATTAACATGTTATTCAACGAATTTTCAAAAAATTTTAGTAAAAATTAACCTTTTTGGAGAATATTTTGCACTTAACTAACAACATTTTTACTAAAATTTAAATAAAACTATGAAAATAGTTTAAAAAATATTTCTATTATGCTTAATTGAATATCAAGTTTAAAAAGTTGGTAATATTTAGGAAAAAGTGTTGAGCTAATACAACTCGATGACGTTGGTCGGTACGGGATCCCAGGAATGATTTAGCCATCCCTGCTCGAATTTCAAAAAGCGCAGGAACATCTGACCGTCAGTCCCCACGGTCACTTAACCGGGCGCTGAAAATTTCCACAGACGACACGCACAGACAAAGTACGCACACAAACTCGCGCCGTATGCGTTTATACTAAGGACAGTAGCTGGAGCGCACAGTAGCCGTGACAGAGACAGCTTGTACAGCCATACACATTACATAGTGAGAGAAGTGAGAGAGCGAGCGAGCGCAGTGCGCGTAGAGCAGCAGCCAGCAGCACGTAGACAGAGAGAGAGAGAGAGAGAGAGAGAGCCTGCTGAGAGTGTAGGTGAAAAGGGGAGGCTTCTTCCCGTTTCCGGCTCCGACTGTCAGATAAATATCTCGCTCGCTCGCGGGGGCATTATACCTACCTACAGCCACAGCACGCGCACGTATACAAACGGCTTCGCGGGCGGCTACTGCGATATACACTGCAATTGTCTGTGTAGTGTCTGTCTCTCCGGCGAGTGCGCGCGTGTGTGGCTGTCTCTCGCTCATCAGTGTGCATCGAGCGCGGAAAAGCCGTGCGCCGGTGTCGGGAAACTGCGCTCCGCCGAGCAAATACATAGCGCCAAGAAAATTGGCGTCGATGCTCCAGCGGCCGCCCGAGACCGAGGTCAGTATGCCCACAGCTCTCTCTTGCCTTCTTTCTCTCTCTCTCTCTCTGTTTTTATTTTCCCCACCAACCTGCCTCGAGCTTATCCACCTATATAGTCATCGACGAAAAGGCCCTGGCTTACTCATATGTATATAAAAACAAACGATCCAGCAGGCGGAGTTTTTAAAAAAGAGAAAGGACAGTCCGCAAGTTGTTGCTAGACGGGACGGCTTTTGTTTTTTAGCTCATTGTCGGCTGCCGCGCTCGCGTGCGCTCTCTCTGCATGTATATAGGGTGTGTTTGGTAGTTTTCCCTTTTTTCCTCTCGCGCGCGCTCTCCACCCCCCTGCGCTGCCCTGTCTCTCTGTCGGCGCAAAGGGGCTGCACGTATACACGTTAGTCATTGGGATCGAGCGCGTACCTACATAAGTATATATACTCTCTCGTGCACGATGTGGGACGAAACTAAAGCCGAATTCCCGCACGCGATAGCTACCTCTCTCTCTCTCTATAAGCTATCGCTTTCCTGGCTTCCTATCCGTTCGCTCTGCTTCCTTCGGCCCTTTTACGTAAGCGGCTGATCCCTTTAAATGCCCAAGCGCTCGCTCGCGACCGACACGATGAGTATTGTTCTTTCATCGAGAGCCGCAGAGTGCCGTTAATGTAGAGTGCTCCAACTCCACTCGCGCTTCATAGCTCTCTCTCTTTCTGACTATTGTTTCCTGCTTTTTCGGAGCCGCCTCGACTGCTTTTTTTATTTCTCTGGGGCCCTTGCTTTTTTAGTCTTTTTTTGTACTTCTCAATGCGCCTATCGTTCTGTTTTTAAAAGATTCTCGGCCTTTTTTAAACGTCTATACTTTTTTTATATTTACTTTCCTTCATTCAAAAAACGTCTCTAGGGATAATTTTTTTTAATCATCTGTACTTTTTTAATAGTTACTTTCTTTCATTCAAAAATTTTTCCTATCTTTCTCCAAAACGTTTTAAATTAATTTTCTTTGTCAACTGATGATACTGAATATTATTATATTTTTTAGTTAATGTTTATTTTTTATTAATGAAAATCATATTTTACAACTATTTTAATTATAGCAATTATAATTTTAATTAACTATACTACTTTTTGAAAAAATATTTAAAAAAATTCTATAAATTGAATATATTTCAATTGTCATTCTCAAAACCATTCAGCTTAATCTGTCTTTGTAATGTGTATTTATAAACTTTGTAATATAGTAAAACAATAAGAAACCTTGACAATTGTCAATTTGTATTGACTTTTGCTTTTATTTAATTTTAGATTACATGATTCACTAGTACAAAAGCTAACAAGCAAACAAAAGTATCAAAAGGCAGCATCATGGCGTGGAGATTCAAGGCATCAAAGTATAAAAATGCTACACCCATTGTACCTAAGCCTGAAGCATGCATCCGTGATATCTGTGTTGGATCCTATCAAACTTATGGGAACAACATTGCAGCCTCAGCTGCATTTATGGCATTTAACGTTGATCATAATGGTAAAAAATCTACAAATCATATTGCTTATTTATTTTATTTATACTATTTATTTTATATTATAATTTTTTCTTTTCAAACATTTGTTAACCAATAATTATTTACTATAATAAATTAAGTTTGTCATTTTTTTAAAAATTTTTATACACATATTTATCAATTTAATTTTATTCAATTTCTTTTTATTTCATTCTTTTCTAACAAGAGTATTCCTATTTTTTCTTGTAGGTTCTAGTCTGGCTGTTTTGCCTTTGGAAGATTGCGGTAGAAAGAGTAAAACTATGCCTTTACTTCATGCTCATGCAGATACTGTAACTGATATGGAATTTTCTCCATTTCATGATGGACTTCTTGCTACTGGATCACAAGATTGCTTGGTATTTAATTTTTCACACATACATAAATTACATTATTTTATTTTATTTGAATAGGTATTTCAAACATTTAATATCTAAGAATTATCAACTTTGAAACTAACATCCTTAAAATATCTAGTTATTCACTATAATTATTAAAAAAATAAGCTAAATCTGTTAAAACATTTATTTTTTTTAAATTATTTAATAATTAGTATTGGATGCTTTGATGGTTCTTGTTGGTTAATGATAATTAATTCTTCTAACAATAAGTAGATGATTTGGGGCTATAAAATAATTTTTTTAATTAAATTTATATTAGTGAAATAATAGAAATAAAGAGTCTATTTTATAGAAAATTAATTTTAATTATACCTGTTGACATTTTAGGTAAAATTATGGCACATCCCAGAAGCAGGCTTAGAAGAACCCCTTTGTAATCCAGAGTGTACATTTTCTCATCGTCAAAGAAGGGTTGAAGTTGTTCGCTGGCATCCTTGTGCTGAACACCTTTTAACAACAGTTTCTTATACAAATTTATCTCTTTGGGATGTGCTTTCACAAAAAGAATTATTCTGTATGTACTTTGTATTAATAATTATAATTACTGATAATCAGATCTAAAATTATTATAATTATTTTTTCACTTAAAAAAATTATATTTTTTTATCAGCCAACAACGAACATAAAGACGTTATTCAATCAGTTAGTTGGAAACAAGATGGTACATTAATTGCCTCATCTTGTAAAGATAAACAAGTTAGAATTATAAATCCCCGTGCTACTAAAAATATTGTTCAATCTGCCTCAAGTCATCAAAGTATTAAGGATTCCAGAATTGTTTGGCTTGGAAATAGTGAGAGGCTTTTGACGACCGGTTTTGATGCGGCTAGGTTGCGACAAGTGTACATTCGCGATTTAAGAAATTTAAGTGATCCAGTTAAAACATTAGAACTTGATTGCAGTACTGGGTAATTAGAACAATTTTCTTCTTGTAATATTCATAGAGCTTAATTTTAATAATTATTTATTTTACAGAATTTTAATGCCACTATTTGATCCTGATACAAACATGCTTTTCCTTGCTGGTAAAGGTGATACTACTATCATGTATATGGAGGTGATGGATAAGGATCCATATTTAGTTGAAGGAATTCGACATAGTGGCGAACAAACTAAAGGCGTTTGTTCGGTACCTAAACGAGCATTAAATGTCATGCAGGCAGAAGTTAATAGAGTGCTTCAGTTGACATCAACGATGGTCATTCCTATTATGTATCAAGTACCAAGAAAGGTAATATAAATTAGAAAAGTTTTTCATACCTAATTTTTAACTAAAAATTCGCCTAAAATACGGAAACAACGTGTTTCATAATGAGTAAAGCATTCTAACAAGATAATTTGTTTTTTCAGACGTACAGAGATTTTCATGCAGATATTTATCCAGAGACATCCGGTTACATTGCCCAAAACACAGCAGCTGCTTGGATACAAGGAAATGATTTACCTGTACCTAAAATATCGTTAGACCCAGCAAAAAGAAGCAAAGGAGAAGAACCAATTACGGTAAGACCACATTTGTTATTAACCTTTAGACTGTCGGGATTTTAAGGGCTTTATTTCTCTTGAAAATTCTCAAATGTGACTATAAATTATATATTATAATATACTCGAAGTTTCGATCACAGTTGAAGTCTATATTTAAACTTTCTGACAGTCTAAGGGTTAAGCTTTAAAGTTTTCGTAATTTTTTTAATTTGTCACCTTTACTTTTTCAATTTTATTTTTCCTTAATACAATAACAATTTTGTGAAATATAAATTTATGTATGAATGCCTGAGAGTGTGTGTATTTAGTTATTATCACTTTTTAAATTTCTTTCTTTTAGTAATGTTTTACAGATGTTTTACTTTAATATTTTTTTTGTAACATTGCACTTTATAATTTACACTTTACTGTAGGTATAAATGATGCTTATGCATTTAATTTGATGATATTCAAAAGAAGAATATGAACTTCGCCTGCCTTTTGGTTGCTGTGGACTTTTGGAGCATAAATTTTGGCACATTCTGTATATGTTGTTATTTATTTTTTCTTTCACTTTTCAGATATCCGTTATAATTTTTGTAGTTAATTTGTATTTTCCTGAATTGAGAAATCTGGCACTGATGATCAGTAGTTTTAAAATCCCTGTGTAAGTAAATTGATATATGTTGTTTAGATTGTCCATTTCAATATTTTTTTTATTAGAAATTTGCACTCATATTATTGTTTCTAACTTATTTTTCTTGTAAAAAAAATAAAGTTACTCATTTTTTAGATTAGTAGTTTTTTCGACTTTTACGTAGAAGTTGGTTAAATATGTATTGTATGCATAGTATGATTAAAAAACATTAATTAACGGTTCAAAGTTAATTGGGCAACGGCGTATTTAATAAAAATATAAAGCTTAAAAAATTAATAATATACTATTAAATTTTAATTGATTCAAATTTTGAGTAACTTTATTCGCAAATTCGAAACTTCACATTATTGCATCCATAGTTTGCTTGGAGCATCAACGGTATAGATCCTGGTGTTTGTTAAACAACTAAGTGAATACGTTCTGAAGTACTAAGTTTATTATCGGACCTCCAGGTACATAAAGGAAATCTAGCGACTTTGAAGAATAATCAGCAAGAGGTGAAATTAGAAGTGCGACAACAAAAGGCGATAGCAATGTCGACACCTAAGGGTTATGCTAAGGCCCAGTCATACATAATAGCAGAGAAGGATGATATTCCCGAAAAGAATGACATGAACGACGAAAAAGAAGAATATAAGAAGGCGGAAATAGATAGGATGGAAGACGAGAAGTCTAAAATGCAGAACGGATCTCAAACGGTGCCTCCAAAGCCTCTGCCCAGAGCTTCCAGAGCAAATAGCCTTTCGGAGGAAGGTGCTAAGGATGAACCGAAGCCGGTCGCTCGACCGAGAACAACACCAAGTCCTGGTTCGGTTGTTACGTCGGTGAATCCAAACGTCATTGGCGGATACAAGGTTTGATAATTAATAACGATCTACTTTTTGTAGATCAAATTTAAGTAGAGTCTTTTGTTTTTTAGATTATTAGTGTTTTGTATGTGTGTGAGTGTACATGAAAATACTTATTTATTATTTTTATAACCCTGTTTAAATCAAATTTAACTACATGTACGAATTTGACTCTAATTTATTGAAGTATTTACAAGAATATTTTAATTTATCAATAATTAGTTAATACATTAAAAAAAAAATATTAATATATGTGATCTATTTATTTTTATAATAAATCTAATAATTTTAAAATAAAAATTAAATATATATCGAGACGAATTCATACCTGTAGTAAATATAGTTTATTTTTTATACAAGTTAGTTATTGCGTTCTATTTTTAAGCAATTTTTCAATTTATTAAAATATTTGAGTGTAATAACGGGTTAACCTTTTAAATATTTTATTTAGTTCACCATTTGTTTTGTCTATTTTTCAGCCACTCTGGTAACAGTTCAACATTCAGTATTTTGTCATTTAGATTTTCATACATTTCTTAAAGGAAATTACTAAGAAAAAATTCGAATTTTATAGTAAATTTTGAATTTCTTATCATTAAAATTACTTTTACGTAATTGAGTAATATGTTTTCTTCTTATAGTAAGTCAATGATTATTTTAAATCATTAACATTCTCCGAAAGATTCTCACAAAATTACTCGCTGATACCGTTACCAGAGTTCGACGATTGAAAATTACAAACTAAAAAAAATAAATTTCGTGCATTCATTCGCTTTTGTTACAGCCACGACTTGGTCCTAAACCATTTCAAGCTAAATCAGCTAGCCAGGAATTTTCTTTCGATAAGGTGTTCTCAGTACCGCAGGCTCCTTCAACCGACAGTAATGGCCACATGAACAACGACGGCTATAACAACGACGTAAACAAGGATGCAGCAAGCGACATCGATAAGTCACCGACGTACGAGGTGGATGTGCGAGGCAATAAGGAGTCCGAGGCGGCTAAGAGTGATTCTAGTTCAATTGAGGAGGACGCTAATTCCAGTGACTCTGGCTATAAACCCAAAACGCCCAGTACTGCGGAAAGGCGCAGATTATTTGAAGTGAAGGTAAAAAAAATAACTAATTTAATATTAATATTAACTACTGTGTATTGAATTATAAATTAAAATTTTTTAGGTGAAAGATGAATCTCCCGAGAATGAAGACTCAGGTAACTTTGAGCGTGGTAACTCGAACCGCAATTCCATAGCTGAAAGACGACGATTGTACGAGAACAGATCGACTTCAGTAACCGACGGTAACCTTGCTGAGAAGGCGATGGGCTCACCGACTTCGATGCGTCGTAGAGACTCTTTCAAAACCAAGAGCGAAATAATCAAGGAGGATGAGGTCAAGAAGGTCATCCCCATGCTACGCCAGCAGTCTATGGACCCGCGATTAGAGAAGCCCGAACCTATCACCACTCCGACTCCCAAGAGAACCTCTACGGTGTTTGGTAAGTTATTGCATTCTTTTCACCTTGTATATAAAAAACTATTAATTAAAATTCATTAATTAAAATTTTGTTGTCATGTAAATTCTTTAGACAATAAGACCTAGTTTGTGAAAATTAATTTACATTATAATCAATAATTATTTAAATCTATTTTCAGGTCGAGTATCTAAATTTAGGCATCTAAAAGGTACACCTGGACATAAGTCTACACATATTGAAAATATTCGAAACATCAGCCGACAGATTTCTGGGGAATGCGACGGATTCCATGGTAAGTAAAAGTTACTGCACAAATAATACTTATAAAATTAATAAAATATATACTTATAAAATTAATTAAAAACATTTTTTTGAATAAATTATATTTTCTAATCTTTCAGCAAATTCTGATCGTGTCGCGGTACCTTTGAGCGGACCAGGAGGAAAAATAGCCGTACTGGAACTTAAGAAAACGGGAAGACTGCCTGATGGAGTTATGCCAGCTTTGGTTCATGGTGCAACTGTTATGGACTTTCAATGGGACCCATTTGATAATCAACGACTTGCAGTCGGTAAGATTTATTATTCTATAATCATTATCTTTTAAAATTATAAATTTATATTTAATTCAAATTGTATGATTATCATTTTAGCTTGTGATGACGGTATGATCCGTCTATGGGAGATACCAAGCACTGGCCTTACCGAACCAACAAATGAGCCGAGCTATATAATCGAGGCACACAACGATAAGATCTATTTAATTAAATTTCATCCACTTGCGACAGATGTGCTTGCATCGGCTTCTTACGATATGACTGTGAAGATTTGGGACCTTGAACCACTCAAGTCTGGCGAATCGATCAAAAGCCAGATTACTTTGCAAGGTCACACAGACCAAATATTTAGCTTGGCCTGGTCACCCTGCGGACAATACCTCGCTACTGCCTGTAAGGCCGGCAAATTAAGAATTTATAAGCCGAGAAGCAGTGATACGCCGATCAGAGAAGGCAAAGGACCCGTCGGAACGAGAGGTGCCAGAGTTGTTTGGGCGCTCGATGGGCGTTACCTAGTTGTTATGGGCTTCGATAAGTTCGTAACTTTTATTAAAAATCATTAATCTATATTTTGTTCATGTATAATTACCAATTTTATTTATGTAGAGTTTCAGAGAGACAAATACTTGTGTTTAAAGCTGACAATCTCAATGCTCCTTTGAATACAGTTGGATTGGATGTTTCCCCAGCTATTTTAATGCCCTATTACGATGAAGATAGTTCTACTCTATTTCTGACTGGACGGGTAAATAATTTCTAATTATGTAACAAAATGAAATTTAACTAATAATTTACTCATAAGTTATAAATAATTTACTGGATTCCAGGGTGATTCAACGATTTATGCTTTCGAAGTGACAGAAGAAGCCCCTTACATCTGTCCTTTAAGTCATCACCGTTGCGCTTCTTTGCATCAAGGATTATCATTTTTACCAAAAAACAAATGCGATGTTGCAAGTGTTGAGTTTGCTTCTGCTTTGAGATTGACAAACAATACGATAGAGCCTTTAAGTTTTACAGTACCCAGAATCAAAGTAAGCTATTTTAATTTTCTTTAAATTTTAAAGCAACTTGTATTATATATTATATTATTCTTTTTACAAATATTTAAAAAAAATTAATTTTATTGATAGAGTGAACTTTTCCAAGACGACCTGTTTCCTCCAACAAAGGTGACGTGGAAACCATCTATGACTTCCAGAGAATGGTTTGGTGGAGCTAATAAGCAAGCAACAAGAATAAGTCTAAAACCACCAGGAATGGATAATTGTGAGTAAAAGGAATTGTAATATCTACAAGACGTCAGAATTAACCTTGCTTTTAATTTTTAGTGACAGAAAATCAAGGTCAAGCAGTGGTGACTGCTCCAGTTTCAGCTAAACAAAACTCTGGAAATACACCTGGATCTCAGCCTTACAATAGATTATCTGGATATCATCCAGATATTCGAGCAAAGCAACTTGATGTAAGTAAAAGTTTTTTTCTAATAAAATTGTTGTAGCTACAGCCACTTAGCACGATTAATGAAACTGTAAAATCTAATAATTATTTTCTCGTTGTCTTTGTTTTAAAATTATTCGTAATTAAAACATTTTTTTAACTCTACATTTATCAAATTTATATGTTTAGACAAATTTTGAAATAAAAAAAATTAAAAGTACAATTATAGGGTTTGAAATAAGGACAAATTTATACTGATTCAATAAGAATTCTTATTTTCTATGCATGATTAATGTTGTACTTTTGTTGATTGTGATTTTTTGGTGTTGTGTGTGTCAGATGCAAAAAAATTTGAGCAACCTTGTGGGAGACGTAATTACGTGTCCTCTGGAACAAGATTATATGGAAGGCGTTGAAGAGCACGAATGGGTAGGCTTTAATTGACTATGCGTTAATTAATAAATAGGCTCTTGACAGAGTTTTTAATTTTTAATTTTTTTTTTATTTCAATAACATAAATAATACTATTTTGCTTTAAATAGTGCATTAGCTTACTTTTGTATAGAATATTTTATCTGTATCTTTTTTACTATATTCTAATAAATAAATTATTTACAGGATGAATAAATATTACGTTAGACACCTGGTTTTTTAAAGAAGATGATTTTTCTACGGCGAAATAGATTTTTTATGTCTAAAGGGTATTTGTGCAAAGGTATGGAATTGTCCAAAGTTACGTGAATATTTGCGCGTTATGCCATAAGCATATTTCCTATTTATTAATTTAATATATATACATAATTTAGCTGATCTTTATTCTTGTAAAATTTTTTGCGCTCGGTTCGTAAATGCTTTACGAACACAAATAATAATGCGAAACTAATCTATTTGTATTTGTATGTTGAGTGATAAAGATTCGTTTTTTTTGTACGAATTTTATTGAGGGAACTACGAATGAAATGCCAGTTTTTAAATTGTGCTCGAAAAAAAGGGATTCAATATAGAAGTGGCTAATGCGAAATGTCCTACAGTCTAAGGAAGCAAACGTGATGATAGTTCTAGTCTGGAAATACGTTTCATAGGATCTTTCTATTAATGCCTAATCTGATACTAACAACATAGTATTATTATATCATGGGCTAAAAGTACGTTTTAGTGATTAGTTGACAAAAAAAAGAGAAAAAAAAGAAAAATAAGACCGAGTAAAACTCTATATTGTTCGGTTGTCAGAGAGAAATGCGCTATCGACGAAGTTAAATAAGTCTTTTTCTATATTGATAAAGAATTTAATTAAGCACCGAATATCGCAGGACAGCGAAAGAGAAAAATAAAGGAAGCTCCATATATAAGATTTATATCAAAACTTTAGTAGAAAGTTGTATTGAGCGTGGGATATATTGTAATGATTAAGTACTAGCGTTACGAGAGAAATAAAAACCAAGTATTGTTTGAGATTTTTTTTTTGTTCTCAGTCTAAACGCACACGTTAGGCTATTTATAAGTAAAGTATTATATTATTGTAAGTAAGTGGTAGGAGTAACGATTGAGTAAGTGATGATCAAACTTTGTGTCTGAAAAAAAAAAACGTATGATGTAAGTCAAAATCATACATAAACATTTTTTGTCAGTTGAAAATAGATACTTTTTTGTTTATTCAACAAAATTTCAAGATATAATAGAGAAGATTAACAATTTTTTTATTAGAAATTTTATTCATTAAAAAAAAAATATTTACTTGCAGTATAAGAAAATAATTTATAATAAATATTAAATTTAAATAGCTAAGAAATCTATTTTAAAATGACAAAATATGTTACAATGTTTGGTCAAAATCTATTTTACGCTCGCTATACTGACACACTTTTGCTACGATGTATTTTACTACGAATATGACAAAACATATATACCTTTTTACACTGTTTGTAACTTGGTAACAGTATCACAAAAAAGATAGTTACCGCTTTTACAGTGCCATGTGCAAATTGAAAGATTGTGCTCCGAACAATCCTGATATTGAAAGTTTCCGATATTTCTATCTGCTTTTTTAAACCGTTTTCAGGAAATAGATTTTATACCGAAATAATAAACGTAATTTAGATCGATATTAGTTGACCATCGTGATGGTGCCAAAAGTAAAACTTTTTTTATTTTACAATGATGATATCACGCAAACCATGACTTAGGGGGCAGCTTAATTTCATCAAACATTCCACTTTGGAATTACTTTTAAGTTTTAGGTAATTCTTACCTAAAGTGAGATTATGTCAAGTAATTTTGCAGCGTATTTTGTAAAGTAAACTACAAAATTTTTCATTCGGCATTTTTTTATACAGAAAAAAAAAAATAAATAAATTCATACTTTTGTAGCGCAAGTGCTTTTATGCAGTAAAAAAAATAATAAAATGCAGTTTTTGATAATTAACTGCAGAAGAGATCACATTAATGAGATTATTATGTAGTTAGATCTTTGTAACAATCTTATATCTTATATGTAATTCACTTATAAAAAATATTTCTACTCCAAATGTGTCTTATTATTTTTCCTAAATAAAAAACTCCTGCAATTTCTTTTCTTCTTAAATTTATTTTCATAAAATTCTTTTTATATCTTTTGTAACATATGATTTATAATTAAAAAAATTATATTAAATTATAAATTAATTGAAGTCAACTTCTATGTCCAACTCTATCACGTGGTATCAATCTGAGTTCTGAACCATGTTTCAGAAATACATTACCTGTGAAATAGAAAAAGAAAATGCCTTATAATAGAAATAAACATATTTGCATTTTTTTTAAAATTATCAATAAGAAGATATAATTTTTTATGTTTATATTAATCATTTTAATATTTTTGTAAATTCAATTATATATTGCTGTTCAATGTAAAACAATTATTTACCAGCAGTTTGTTGAGGATTTATACCAACACCATCATCAGTAATTATCGCCGAGGTAGCTGGCGCAACTTTGAACTCTTCAGCAGCAAATTTCAATACAGCAGTAAATGGTGTGTTATCTGGTACGCTAAGTCTGAAATATTAGTCAAGATTGTATAAAAAAAATCTTATAGAAACTAATTTTAATCCTTGTCAAAACACGCAATAATAAAAATTTACTTTTATTTATTAAAAAAAGTTTATTTTAGTACAATCATTGTTTAAATTATGTACAATATTATATTATAAAAATTGTAGCAATTATATTTAAAAATATCACTTAAAGTTTTTCTTTTGTTTTGTTATAAAATACAGTCATTTTCTATGTCTTCCCAAACTTTATCTAATTCTTTAGCTATGGTTATCCTATTTATTATCAGTTTATAAAGATTCTCTGGACCATCCAAAAGAATTTGTATCGTGCTTTATAAATCATCAAAACTTAATCCTGTTTTAGTAATCCACCTTTTTTCTTCATCAGGTTCCATGTTTCTTCCAATATAAAAAGTAGCATCAACAAAACTTATTTGGAATTTATCGCTGTCCATTAGTAGCTTTAAAATAATTTTTTTCTTGGTATCTTTAAGTTCTGAATATAATAAAACATGATTATCTATTAGTTTTTTTGAGAAAAAATCTAAAATTAAAGTATTAACTAAACTTTTTGTCTCTGATTTGTATGCTAATTCTATCAGTCTTGATATTTCTTCATTATTAAACTTATTTATTAAACACTCAATAACTTTCTTTCGTTTACCAATACGGATTTCGCGTTCCCAAGATGCAATAAGTATTTCATCTTCAATATCAGATTCAGAAAATTCCAAATTTTTAAAAATATTTAAAATATTATTGGCTTGCATTGAATTAGTTAATAAGTAATTTATATGTGCTTCGAGTCTAACACTTCCACATTGTTGAATATACATTTTTAAGAGTTCATCAATTACTTCATTTGGAACTCTTTCTTCTTTGATACAAAATTCTAAAATCTTGTCACAAGCATTTTTTAAATCGGAGCATTTGTACTCAATGATTTTTTTCTTTTTTGACATCCAGGCATTCAGGTGGCTTTCAAAGTCTTTTTCTTTATTTTCTTCTTGAACTTTCTTCATTGCATTTTCAATATGTACACTGGCTTCAAATATTTTCTTTGTACAATTAATATCTATTTTTTCAAAAACTTCAGGATTCTCTAATATTTCATAAAAGAAATCAATAGTCATTAATATTTTGCTAAGCTTTTGATCCATCGGTAGATTTTACTTATTCATACAGTAAACACAAATTGTATTTCAAATAGTTAAATTTAAGTATTTAATCTTGAGTTGTTAGGTTTAATAAAGCAAACAAAAGAAAAACAAAATTATATTCTTATTTGCATGTTTTGACATTAGATTCTTCATAAATAGCAGTTACATATGTAACAAAACCTACACTTTGAATGGTAGTTTTGGATCCGATGTTAATGTAATTTTGAAAGTAACTTTGGACCTGCAATAAGAAACCATAAATTAACAATTGCCATTTAATTCCTGACTTTAAAAATTGAAAATACATTAATAAAAATTAATTAGTTTATTTTTGATGCAATATTTTATAAATTAATTATTATTTTTTTTTATTAATTCTTAGTTTCTGCTGTAACAAATTTTTATAAGTTTTTCGATAATTAAATCAACAAAATTCTCAAAAATCAGGACATTATTAACATATGCCACAAACGTGACAGGTTTCTTTTATTCAGATGTTTTCTACGTTATAATTGGAAAAACAATCGTCAAGGAAAATTAATAATAATGTTTTATAAATTGAAGAACTTAATACTTACGCCATTATGTAGTTTCTTGTGGGTAAATAATTTAAAAAAACAGGAACCGAGCGTGAATTAACCTAAATTTCTTGTTTACAGCTACGCGCACACACACAACCACCTGACTGGAGGTAGGGTAGATAGCTTACTTTCTTTCCCTTTTTCGACACAATAGTATGACAAGGACGTTAGTATAGATATTATCGTAATTGAAAGTCATTCTGTCATTTGAGAATTTAAGCGTCATTTAAGGTCTTCTGACCAAATCTTACTTGGCGCTAAATTTAAAATTTTTTATTACGTAAAAAAAATAATAAAATAAGGGCAATGAAAAAGCGATGCCTAAAATTAAAAATTTCTAATTTTTAATATTACTATTTAAAATTACAATAATTTGTTTGCATTATAAATGAATAAAATTAAACTTAATAGTAAATTTTAAATTGTTTCTAATAAAATTTATCATAAGTATCAATAAAAATAATCACTATAAAAGCGTTTATCTGAAGATTGCACATAAATTATTACTAATAATCTATAGAGATCGTAGCTTCCTCTTGATAAAACAGTTCAGATAGCACAGCATTCATAAACATGGGTACGCTTTTCTGCTTCTTCAAATGCTGCTCGAAAAAAGTAGAAACCTTTGTCAAGAAAGGAGTCTCAATAATTTCCAGATCATCTTTCACGAACATAAAACATAAATAATCGTCCCGCGATTTTGAGTAAAGACTTGTTAATATATATCGATCCTCCTTCATGTCTATGCGCCAACCAAGTAAGTTAAAGCAAGCTTTACGAAATTTGCGCAAAGAATCGTTGAAGGCTTCTTTTAAACGAGTTATTTCTACTTCATACTCCTGTTGCAATTCTAAAAAAAAAATATAAATTGTGTTTTGCATAAAAATATTTCATACATTTAATGAAATGAACTCAATAATGTTCACAAACGTTGATCGTTCGAAGGAATGTGCGGATCTGCGTTTCGTGTTTCTTTGCCGCATGCTCCAATGTCACAAAGTTGTTCGACTTCTTGTATTAAAGCTTTACTTGTGTCCTTGTCGCTTTCAACTGCTGAACTAATTTTTATGCTACTCTTGACTACATTATGGTTTAATTTACTATTTTCTACTTCTGGAAGTTTGCACTGTTTTTGTTGAACTTTTTCAAGATCAGATTCCAATATAGCAACAAGTTCTCTAAAAAAATGTCGTTATTATTGTTTTTATTCAAAGTTTAATAAAGCTATCTAATATTATTTGTTAAAAACTGAAAATTTCGTTAAAAAGTACAATTACACGGCGTTTACCTGTATCCCATTAGCGACCGTTCTAAATCTAAAATCCTCTGATTCATTGTATTAAGAGCCTCGTTATTCCCGAAACACGCAGTCGTCTCATTTTCATAAGCATCGAGCTGCTGTCTATAACTGTCCCTCTCTCTCGTTACAAGCTTCATCTTCTTCTGCATCTTAATCATTTTTTTCGACATTAGCTCATAAGACTGAGTTGTTTGATCAAGCCAGTTTTTGAGTTCATCGCGCTCATGTTGAGCAATGCTGCAATTTCTTTCAACGGATGCTATCTTAGATTTTAACTGGTTTTGTTCACTAATAGAAGCAGCTTCGGTGCGCTGTAGTCGCGCGATTTCTTGGCTAACGGCCGCTGGACCGCCAATTATTCCTATAGCTTCGTAATCTTCGATCTTCGCTAAAAGATCAATTTGAACACTCTCGAGCTGATGTACTTGCCTTTCGAGAGTCTTGGTGTGCTGTAGTCTGTTGGTGATAGTTGAGTATTTTATTGAGTTTAATTAATTTATATAATGTCATTATCAAATTCTGATTGATTTGTGTTAATTTGTTATTACCTGTGTTCCATGCTCAGCATTTGCTCTTCTAAGAGTGCTTTCCTTTGAGCAGAGTCCTTCATAGTCGCTATTATTCTTTTAGCCTCTCTCAATTCTCTTTCGAGCTCCGATTTGCTTGCTCCATAATTACTGTATGGTTTTTTTTCTTTTAAATTTTCTACCTCAAGATTATTGCAACGGCTCTTCAACTGCTGCAATTCGAGGCTTTGCGCTTCGAATATTTCTCGAGCCACTCTGGCTTCACGAAGCTTTTCTTCGAGCTCGGCGGTGCGCTCGTCCGCAGAACGAAGTTTTCTTTGAAGATCTCGAATTTTGTCTTTGGAATTTTCGAAGTAGTTTGGGCTGATAGACGGCTTAGTTTTTAATTTTACATCGCTTTGATGCTCTGCTCTTGAATTGTTGTGTAACAGTTTATTAAAAAATCTTCTTTGCTGTTGTTGCTCCATGATTTGTTCTGATCGGTTCGGTTATTTAAACGGCCGTTCGAACGTTACTTTAAATGCGCTATAAATTTATATTTACAAACTCAAGTTCAACTTGTTTACATTACGTTTGGTAAGGGTATCACAGTTATGTCTATAGCTTCTTTACATAAAACGTCAGAAATGTAAAAAATAAAATAAATCTTTTTGACACTAAAGAGATAAGTACTCAAGTTAAAAATTGCCTACTTAATTAAACAGCAACAGCAATCGAAGTCCCACCGAACACGGCGCGTATCTACTTAAATACACCAAAGTCCAAACTCCAAACTGGCAAAGCCATGAACACAAGCGCAGCGCGCGCCTCTTCAGGCCGACTCTGAAACTCCACTCCCAGTTATACAGTTATACACATATATGTATATATATACACAGATATATCGAGGCCGCACACACGTGGGGAAATCGTCTCTGCTGCTGGGATATAGCTATCTGGCTTGTGCAGTCGCGCTTGGCCGCAGTCCGTCTCCTCTGCACCAACATGGCCACCGGCAAGGGCCTCGCTGCGATCCTCCGGCCGCGGAATTTGGGCCTGATCGGCCGGGGCAAGCCGCGCCCGGGACACCAGTCGGGCCTCAGCCGAACCTCGGAGCGCCAGCTCCATCTGGCCCAGGGCCCGCTCGCTGTCGACTCCTGGACCGGCCGCCTCGGACTCGCCAAGTCCTGTGAGTGCTCTTTTCCTATTACATCATTTCTCGCGCACTGCCCCGAGGGATAAACTGGATTTTTCAGCTTCCGGCTGTGTTTTTGGCTTGGGTTTGGGCTGAGAGAGGGTTTTTTCAAGGGGTTGGCTATTGCCAGTGGGGGATTGTCTGAGGACGGGCTGCGGGAGGTGCCGGTGCTCGCGGACGGGGCTTGACATAACCTATAAACTCGTACATGTGATTTTGATGGATTGGTGGTGATTTTCTGGGAGGCAACGTTTGCCGATGTTTTTATTTATTTTTAATTTTTTTTTACTTTAAATTGTTTTTTATTGTTACTTTGTTCGAGCGTTTTGTCGACGATTGTTTTCTTGATGTTTAAATTCTATAAATACTTGTTGAAATTGCTTATAATGTTATTACAAAAACGTTTCAGTCAAATTTCTCATACTATCTATAATACTTGTTTTGAGAAATAATCTATATACTTACTTTTCAAACTGTTTCATAATAATCTAAATTTAACTTATTCTGCAACTTTAATTCAACTACAATACTTTTATAATATATACATTATACTATTATTTTTTTCTTGCAGATTCTGCCACAGGATCAGCACATAGTCATAGAAAATTTCATTTATCTAGCAAAGTATTTGCAAAAAGAAATTACTATGAAATACTTGGTATTTCTAGAAATTCATCTGGAAAAGACATAAAAAAGGCATATTATCAGTTAGCTAAGAAATATCATCCAGATACAAATAAAAATGATCCAAATGCCAGTAAAAAGTTTCAAGAAGTTTCTGAGGCTTACGAAGTACTTAGTGATGAAACTAAAAGAAAAGAATATGACACATGGGGTGCCACATCGGAACAAATGGGTATGGGCCAACCACCACCTGGAAGAGATCAAAGCACTCGGGACTTCAATTGGCAATTCAAATCTACAATTAATCCTGAGGAGTTATTCAGAAAAATTTTTGGTGAAGCTGGCTTTGGAGGTGGTGGTGGTGGTTTTAGTGATTTTGAAGATTATGCAGAATCCAAATATGGATTTGGAGCTGCTCAAGAGGTAATATTTAATGAATTACTTTTCATATTATTATGCTTTTGTTGTTATTTACTAAATTTAAACATTATTTTCAGATAATAATGAATTTGACATTTTCTCAAGCTGCAAGAGGTGTCAATAAAGACATAGAAATAAATATAGTTGATACATGCCCCAAATGTCAAGGGAGTAGGTGTGAATTAGGCTTTAAGCCTATAAAATGTCATTACTGCAATGGTAGTGGAATGGAAACAATCAGTACAGGACCATTTGTAATGCGATCTACTTGTAGACAATGTCATGGCACCAAAATGTACATTAAGCACCCTTGCATGGAATGCGAAGGGAAAGGGCAATCGGTAAGAAAATTATTAGTATTAAAATACAATTAATCAGATTTAAAATAATTTGTTTCATTTTTACCAAAGAAAATTGTATTAATATTTGATATAAAAATATTATTAAATTATAATTATGTTTGTTAAATCAGGTCCAACGCAAGAAAGTTACGGTGCCAGTGCCAGCGGGCGTTGAAGACGGTCAGACTGTTCGAATGGCCGTCGGGAATAAAGAGATTTTCATAACATTCCGCGTGGAGAAATCCAAATACTTTCGGCGCGATGGTTCGGACATCCACACCGAGGCAAATATTAGTGTTTCGCAGGCGGTTCTTGGTGGTACAACACGTATAGAGGGTGTCTATGAGACTCTCACGGTACAAATCAGGCCCGGTACGTCATCACATAGCATCATCAGATTATCCGGCAAGGGCATGAAGAAGGTCAATACAGTCGGTTACGGTGATCATTATGTACAGCTGAAAATTAAGGTGCCAACATCGTTGAGCGAAAAGCAACGCGCCCTGATACTGGCTTACGCCGAGCTGGAAGACGACACGCCTGGCTCAATTCAAGGCATCACTATGAAAAAGGATGGTAAGGAACAAAAGCAGAACAGTTGATGATCGGCTATGAATATTCGAGGCTTTTTTCAAGACTCGCGTGCGGTTAGAGGCTTAAGAAAAGCAAGAGAAAGAGAGAAAGACTTAAGATTGAAAACTATTATTGACGATAATTTTTAAGTATCGCTTGAGTTTCCCTACGTGTACGTGTATGCATATTTATAGTTTAGCTTTGTGAATAAAGCACATGAGAAACAGAAAAATGCCTTTTTGCTGCGTCTTATTAAGTCGAGAACTTTTTTGGTGTAAATATTGGCGCCTGTTTTTTGTTGAACGAACAGTCAAATGTATTTAACAATAGTTAATAAATAAACAGTTTTTAACAAATAATTCGTAATTTCTAAAACTTTAAACTTGAAATTAAATTTTTAAACATTTATCGCGCAACTATTATATTTATTAATTTTTGATTCATCAATCATTTTCTATAAGGTACGTATTAATACAGTATCTACAATAATTTAAAGAATCAAAAAATATCTACATATTTTTAAATTTAGGATTACTACTATTTTTTCAACGATTAAAGCTTTCCATATTTATCAATCTGATAATTAATTGTCTTAGAAAATTACGCGCCATTTTCGATATTGGCTATAAAAGATTTTTCTTTTTTAATTTAATTTTTTGGCATTATTCTGTTTACTATAATTTTTTATATAAATTTCTTCTTAATAGTTTGGTAGTTTTTTCGTGTGTTTTTAAATGACGCATTCGATTGCTTTTTTTTAGGCACGTCGGAGAAAACTCAAGCGAGTGACACGAATCAAACGAGTCAAGGTGAGGGGTTGCTTAATAGGGTCAAGAGGGCGATTTTCGGATAGACTATTGTTGTTGGGTGAGTGATTTAGAATTCGAGTTTTTTACGATCATTTTTCCCCTATAAAGTTGTGACTCACGGTCAAAATTTTTTGTTATTACGTTGATACTAATTGTACACTAATAATCATATTATTTTTAAACTATAATATCGTCGATCCTAACAAACGTTAATACTTTTCATTTCTTATGATAATTATTATATTTCGATCTTTCTGCATTTGTGCAGGTTTGTTAAATACGTTGGTCTTCGCAGAAGAAATAGAAATGTACTATTTTTTTATGGAAAAGAAGCAAGATATATTAATCTTCATTTAAACTTTAGAATATTTAATGTTTTAATCGGAATTTGAAGTGTAGCAACATTAGGAATGACGATATGTGTGGTTAAATGTTAAATTAATTCTAACTCTTTTATTTTAAATTTTTACTTGTTCCTTTTAAAACTTACAAGGAGAGTGTCTCAGATGCGGGTCATGAATCTTGCTGAAACTTTTTCAGGGTCTTCTTTGGCCAAAATAAGGAG
>UELX01001945.1:0-36321 GCA_900480035.1 Eupelmus urozonus
GTGGTACGATATACAGATGAGGAGTTTTGAGAGTCGAGCCTCTATAGAGACTTGAACTTCCTGTGATGTCTTTTTTAAAAGAGGAATATTATGAATATTATGAAAATTAAATATGGATTTAGATAAAACTTTTTAATAAATTTTTCTTACAGATTTTACAAATTATAGTAATTTTTATGGAGAAAATTTGTACAATTCTAGCGATACGTTTGTGTACTGTTAACAACACGGAATCGTACTTCTTGATATAGCGACACAACCTGCGAGTATAGCAAGAAAACTTTAACATAAATTAACAATTCTAAAGAACATTAAATTCATTGGAATTTTGAATGACTCTCCTTACAGAATCTGTTTAACAAGAAACTGAAATAGACGCGAAAAACGCGCACAATATGATGCTGTACGCCAAAAAAAAAAAAGGTAGAGTGGAATATAGATCTAGATGTACGTATATATAGAAAATAAGCAAAGAATATAAGATCACTTTCAATATTTTTCGTATCTTACTGACTACCTACATTTAGTTGTTTTGAGAGTTAAGTATAATCTATTTGAACAACTCGAGAAAATCTAATGCTTTTCAGTGTGAGGTGCTTGACTTTCAACTCAACGGAAACAGAATAAATTCCACAAGGTGCACGAAATTTATAAAAATGAAAATTATTTATTTATATAATTTTTTCAACTGTTTGATAGCTGAAAGATATAAATTAAATAACTCAGTACATATTTCTAAATGTTTTATAAAGGGAAATAGAATGTACAATCTATGGTAAAGCAAAAATAACTACTTTGACAGTCTGGTTGGTTTACTGAAAAATAGAGTAATATTTCTAAAAAGTGTAGAATCCCAATAATTTGTTTCTCAATATTCCAAAACTTTCTAAATACTGTTTACTGTCCAAAATACTTAGTACCCACTCTTATTTAAAAGAACATAAAGTAATTTTCTTTTTAAACTGTAATTAAAACGAAGAAGTTTATTGATCACGATTTTACACTATAATTCGACAAGTTTGCAATTATTATTTTAACTCTCTAAAAAACATTTCCTGCCTTCTCAGACTTGCTGAGCGCTCTCTCAACACATGTTTTACGTTTATGCAAATTAACGCGACTACGTTTGTAAAATATAAAAAACTTAATTGGGGAAAAAATATATATTACAAACAAAAAAATCGGCATCATGCATATTCAGCTCGGAATTAATTCGACACACCGAGAGCCTCGCTATATTCTATTGCCGCGCTATACGCGGCAGCCGCGATATTACACGAGATGCTTGTCGATTTTACATAAATTTTCCGCAGCGGAGGATGAGATGGCGTGTAAGGAAGCTGTAACCATAAGTACGGCTACCTTACGCGCCGCGCAGGGCCTCCCGTAACTTTAGACCCCGGCAATGCGCTGCACCTTTTACGATAAAGCCGGCTTCGCCGATTGATTTATTTAGGAGAGCGAATGTGTGTATCTTTTAAAGTTTTTTTATACGTAAATAAAGCGCTTTTTCTAGGTCGAACGAGTGGATGCAGATTTTATGGCGCATAGAAAAATTTAATTAAGCTTTTATATAAGAGCGCAAAAGCGCACTTTGAATTATGTTCGTCTATCTTTGGGTTCAGCTGACTATATATAGGTTTGCCTTTATGGCTTTTTAGGAATAATGTATATTTTATGGCATAAAATTTGTCTAAAAATATTTGAATAAGAAAATAAAAAATACAGAACTATAATTTCGTAGCACATTAAATTTATGTCATTTTTGAGCTTTTATTTCATACTTTATAAAAATAATAAATTCGGTTTTACTGCAATGGTAAAGTATTCCAATAATTTTTTAAATACTAATTTTAGATGATTTACATAAAAACTTTCATTTTCAAATAATCATTAAATCTTAGTCTAATTATGAAGCAATTTCACGAATAAAAAACGTTCTAAAAGTATCGCTATTTATAGTTCATACCGCGATATAGCTACGATATAAAACGAGTCGCGTTCATCGTGCGCGCTGTGCATTTCGCAATTACACGTTTAACGACTGCATTAACGTATGAAACTTCTTTTTAATTCGAGAGGTAAACGAGCCGGGGTCATAAAGCTATTACTCCCCGCCGAATGAGTTGTAATGAACGTTAGCATTAAACAAGATAGAAAATAAATTTATTAGTCTCCACGTTATAAAGTACCGCTGTATACGAGTATCTTTAGTACGGCTAGGAAATTTTCATGCAACCTTTAACTTACTAATCTCATAATTGTTTTTGATATTCAAAAATTCGCCGCGCGTCCCTGGCGTAAATTTCGAAAAAAACGATGCACACAGCGACATAGAAAAAAACGTAGAGCACAAGTCGAAAGTCCACGTCGCCAAACTGTCGCCGCGTCGAAATTTCACACACGCAAACGAGTATCACCGTCGCGTAGGCCCATTAGATTAGGATCTCGAGGACGCAGCGCGCGGCACTGGAATTTACATAGCATCCAGGTATACGAGCAACTGCCCAATTTACAAGGCAGAGAGCGCGAGAGAGAAAGAGAAAGAGAGAGAGAGACGAACGTTCTCTTCGGAAGACGCTCGCTGGTAGTGTTAATCTTGGCATCGTGAGAGAGGTGGCTTTTAATGGATTTTCATTAACGCGCAGCGTGCGCCGGTGGACACTCAAGTTCGAGTATTAATTAGCGTTATTTAAAAAGAAAATCTAGGGTCTTGTCCCTTTAATGAAAGTATTGAATCATGGCTAATTGAGTGGACTCCACATTTTTCTTTTTTATTTTTTTTTTATATTTTCAAACATTTATTTACATAAATAACAAAAAGAGATTTCAAAATAGTCATTTAGAATTTACTATTCCCATTGCATTTTGAATACCATTTTATTTATTTTTCCTTTTTTCACACAAACAGTATTTACTAAATAAACTTTAAAAAAAAAAAAAATAATTGGAGTTAAACAATCGCGAACGAAGATAATTTCTTGGAAATAAATTCATTCGCCTTTGATGGAATCTTGCGCCGCGCGCAGCACAGGTGCATAATCGCGCGCGTTCGACAAATAAATCGGCCTGACCGAGAGAGAGAAAAAGGCATGCCGCGTCTCGTTGGGATATTTATTGCGCTAAAACCGAAGGAAGGCGAACACCTAGACGCGAGCTCCGGATTCCGTGGCGGTGCGCTATATAAGCAATTATGCGCTCGTATATGGGATACGATTCCGTCCCTCGAGTCCACGGGAACGCGCGCAAAGTAATGCGGCAGCGTTCCATTGAGCAAGAAAGAGAATATCGGACAAGCGGGCATTTCGGTGGTCGGAATAAGAGGCAACATTAGGTGCGTCGAAAAAACTGGAATGGCTGTAGGCGTTAGAGTTTTTGAGACTTTAATTGAACAATGAAGTTATGTAATATTGATTTGTTCTGTAAAAAATTAGAGGGAGAATATTTTATTTTTGACAGTATCAAATTACTAGTAAAATGCGTACGAATTTTTTCATTATAAATATTATCTATAAAAATATATAAATTTGATCAGTTATATAGATGGATTTTTGATTAGTTAAAGTAATTATTAAAATGTTAGATTGTACAAATTGAAATTTGAGGTACATTTATTCTCTTTCAGTAAATAGTCTGTGGTTGTTACTTACTTCGACTTGCAAGAAAGATTTCTATCGCGATGTTTTGCAGCAAGTATCGTCGTGAAAAGATCGCGCGAACCTCCGAGAAGTACCATTTTCCATGAAGGTGATCGCAGTACTTTAGAACCTGTAACAGAAATAAAATATAATTGCATTACTATTGTCAAAAATAAATATTCTAATAAATGTTCAAACGCAAATATCTATTTGCTCTAGTGAAACTTATTTTATTGAACGATTAAAGATACTGATTTAATCACTATAGTTATGTGTATTAGATATTTTCTCATAATCTCAGGTGAACCTGGATGGAGAAAAAAATCATACAAATTACAATATTTATATATTAGAGAAAATTGTGAGCATACTTAAAAATACGAGGAAAAGTGATATAAATATATAAGAATCGTTTCATACACACTCTGTAAAGTTAAAATAGTGCAAAATGCTCCACTACATAAAAAATAGTTGAATTACCACTAACAAATAGTAAAAAATTTACGATTATTTAGTGAATTTCACTTCACTTCACTAATTAATCGTGATTTTTTACTATTTTTTAGTGGGAATTCCACTATTTTTTATGTAGTAGAGCATTTTGCACTATTTCAACTTTACAGAGCATATAGTAAATTTTTGCCATAGCGCGCAGCGATTTAATTTACACATACGTAACTATTTTTTATATAATCATATTTTTGCTTCATGTCCTCAAATATGTCCAGTTTTATACTAGAAATAGGAACACGTATGTTTATTTCTCTCCATTTATTAACTAATTTATATTAATTTACATATTAAAACTTTTTTAATGTATTTTAATATAATTTTGTATTAATTTAGTTTAGCAAATCAAATAAGCCTCCTTGTATAAAAATTATTTTATGAAAGAAGATTCAATGATCTTCATTGATAATTTCCATTCCAAAAAGCAATGCAAGACTTTTTTCTTAAATTCTTACATACTAAAGTTTAAAATAATTCAAATTAGTTTTTTTAAGTTGTACTTGCAAGCTGAAATGTCACCCAAGTCTTTATACTAAATTTGCTGATATTGAGCAGTCGTACGATAAAACATATTACACTTGAGTATTTTGATAGAAGATATAGTTACATTATTGAACTTTTTATCTACATATCAAAAGAATATCGTGTTATTCAATTGAGACATCTTCTATTTAAAATCTGCTAATTACCTATCTATACTAAACCAATTAACAGTGTAAATAATCCGATATCAGATTATTAAATTACAGTATTGTAAAAATCTTAAAAACCCTAAAAAACCAAAGAATCAGTCGCCCAAAACCACCACACTTCATAGCCATCCCAAACCCAGCTCCCGACGATCCCTCAACCCGAGCCGCCGCCCTCGCTCGAAAAGCCCACGGAGCCGGGGTGCCGCCGAGGAGGAATCCTGGAGGCAGCCAAGCGTGGCGGCGTGATATATAGAACGTGCGGTGCGTGTGCGCGCGCGAGAGGGCCGCGACGCTGTGCGCAAGATGGCCGACCGTGGGAGGAGCCTCCCTGCTGCGTCCACAATCGATCCCCAGGACATTGCGCGCGCGCGCGCGCGCGGGCTTTCGCGCAGGCACCTTCTTCCCGAGTTCTCGCGCTTTTTCGATGAGCGGAAAAAAGGCGAGGGGTTCGAGAGAAAAATAGATGTTTTCAGGGATCGTATTCTATAGTTTTGATGTTGGTAAAAAAAAGGGTTTTTAATGATACTATGTATTTCTCTATCAAAGTAACGCTACGTTATCAGTGAAAGATATAATCCTGGGTAAACTACATAAATTATTTTGGTTTGTTTTTGTTTCTACAGTGCAGATGATAATTTAAGGGTTTGAATAATATAAAAAAAGTAGGGTTGACTAAAATTCTACTTTGTAAAAATTATTTGTATGTAAATCAAAAAATAAGAACAAAATTTTATATAGTACTAAGAATAAAAAGGAAAAATTTTGGAAGATATACAAAAGGGGTAGATCATAAAAAAGTAAAAAAAAAACGATTGATCAAAGTACAGTGATAAGGGAAGAAAAAACTAACAATTTTTTAACTTGCTAATGAAAATGTATTGGTAGGTCCCGGAGGTTGTTAGAAATTTTAAACCTAAAATTGTTTCTGAGCCTCTTGGCCAGTGACGATCCAAAAAAGAGAGAGGACAGGACGATAAAGCGAGAAAAAAATCCTTGTTGCCTGCGATCACAGGTTGCAGATAGCATTGAAGAAATACGTTGTGTCACCGTTAAGGATCAACTTTAAATTATTTTGAATTATTCCGGCGATAAAATCTTCGCTTTGCATTTACAACGATAAAATCCGCGTTTTATTAAAAAAGACCAGCGAGCATTGCGTTGAATTTATGTTTAATATAAAACCGAGATTTTTATTCGAGAAATTTATTGCAACTGTTGAATACCGTGGCAGCATTACTTTTATTACCCTTCGCATTATATATGGCTTGAGAAAATCTGCAGTACTGTAATGAAATTGAAAATTTTATGAAATATTTTAATTAATGCTTAAAAATGTGTTTCCCAAATAGATTAAGTTGTTACATTCGTGTTAAACATCGGAATTCTCAAACAAAATTACCTTAGTAAAATATACTAAGGATAATTAGCCTAGCGTACAAGATTCTGTACTTACTTATATTTCATACAAATAATTATAAAAATATACTTTAACCCTTTCAGTCGCCAATTAAATTCATGAAAATACATTTTTTGCCCGTATTTATTTACAACGAGTTTCGAAAAACCTTAATTATTTCAAAGTTTAAATCTGTCACTATTAAACATACAAAAAATTTCAGAAATATGCATGGAATGTAAACAAATGGTTAAAAAAAGAAATGAAATAGACGCTATAAATGACGCTATATATATAGCGGCGTCTTTAAATCTAATAATCATGTTTTTATGTAACAATATTCTTAAAAAACTATATAAAACAACTAAAATAAAATAAAATTAAATTTAATTCAAAGGCATCATTTTTAACAGAGCAATAACGCAAATTTAGCACAAAAACCCCGTAATTATTATTTCCATCGAACCAGTTCTTATAACCGAACAAACGCGTTCTCTTATCAGCTCTTTCTCTTCCTCTCCGAGCCGAATGTTGATCGCCGCTCCAGAGCGATCTCATCTTCGAATGTTTTCGAAGTCGTTCACGCTGCCATTATTCGAACGGCTTATCGGACGAACAAGACATTAAACCTGTTGTCCCGGCAGCTAATGAAGTATCGATAGGCCGAGGATGCGTGTACGGAGAGGAAATCGCTTCGCGCGGTGCTCGTGACGAAATCGACATTATCAGGGAAAACTTGTCACGGGACCCGTTGACACTTTTCTCCGATCGATAGGCACGAAATAAATAAAGCCGCGTGACTCTCGGCTTGTCGAGTTAGCGTCACTGCGCTAGAATAAAACAGGAGATAAATTGTATTTTTATAATATTTAGGATTGATAATATACGTTTGATTGTATCGTTTTATTGTAATTGGCGCTTTTAAAATCATGTTTTTCTCCGCTTAATAGTGTTAATAACATATGATAGCAAAGGTCAACTTGTCATGAATTTTCGGATTTCGGATTCAACAAATTATAGATGTAAATTACAGACGTAAAGTTTGTTCTTTTATAAATAATTATCCTTTTCCACTCTTTAATTATTAAATAAATTACTAGGAAGTTATTTTTAATAGCGACTTCATATACCTCTTATTTCCAACCTCAACATGGATTTAAAAACAATTTCGAAATTTTAAAAAACGAAAAAAATTTAGATTTCAAACAGTTGTTAACATCTTGGGAAGCTCGACTCTTATGTTTCACGACCCGCTTGACATCTGAGCGCAGTGCGCGTGCTACCGAAACGTCAAAACCCAATTACTCTGCGAGCTTCGTGTGTACTGTCTCTTGGGACAGCTCCAGGGAGTCGCATTGGATGAAAATAGTAGCGTTCTTTTGTGTACGTCGGAAGCGCTACTTGGACGAGAAGAGCTATTTTCGCTTGATGACTGTGTTTTACAAACGAGCTCTTGATAAAGTGCCTTCCTATTATACAGTTTTTAAACGTTTAGGGCTGCGTATACTATTTTAAAATTTGTATCTGATTTATTATAGTGTTAGTTTTCAGATCAGGCTTCGACTAGCTAAGTTTTAACAATTATTTTTAATAAGAACTGTAAAGTACATATTTTAAAAACAGCATAATTTGTAAGCTTCGAAAAACAACCCCATAAATATTTTAATTTCGTCCGATCATGCACAAGCAGACCTTCGATTTATCTCATTAAAAAACAAAAAAAAAACACTATCGAAAAACCAACATATATAACTATCCCCAACCAGAAGCGTCGCTCCTCCTTTGAGCCAGCATCGGCGCGACTGCGCAAGCTCTCGACGCTGAGATAAGAAGGGGGTGTGAGTTCGTGAGCCAGCCCCGGGAAAACAACGCGCATGCCCCTTGACTCTCCCGCGGCGAATAAACGTAGCACAGGCAAGATAAGAGCGCTCGGCTCGTGCTGTCGAATCCATTGTCGGGATACCGTCCCTCTGTACCTGCGGCCGCAAAGCTGTGATACGTCACGTATTTATGTCTCATTAGAATGAATCATTTGCCGATGAATAGGATAGGGGATTGGATTTATATAACAGATTTGGTTTGCTGGTTGTGTGAGTTTATCATACGCCCACTGTTTTTTGTGAGATATTAGAAAGTCTGCGAATGTAAAGGCGGTATGTTGTATAAATATAGGATATGCACAACTTAATGTACTGAATTTTATAAGAATATTTGATTTTCATTACAAACTTTGATAAAGTCTTTCCTCTAGAAACTTTTTCTATTAATCCATAAACTTTCCCATCTATTTCTATTAATCCACAAACTTTTCCATCTTTTCAATCCCCAAAACAACAACTCACTCACTGTCCGATTCCTCGCGAATTTCACTTCGATTACCACCCCGCACATCCCGACGCCTCCTCTCCAACATCACAAGGGAGCCCGCCAGCCCGGAACCGAAAATCTCCCGAACAAAAGCTACAACGAGCGCGCGCCCAGAAGACCGCTCGCAGAGAGAAAGATCCCGCTGCATCGGCGTCAAGTGGTGCTCTATTAGTGCGTGAGCAGCCCTCGTATCTTTTTTTTTTTCGGCCTGCGAGAGAGCAGCACTGGTGTATATCTGCCGAGGGCTGCGACAACAATAGAGCAACGATGTAACGACATGTGTCGCGCCGCCGGGACGAGAAACCACTTAGCGGCCGCCCCGGCAAACAGATTAAGCGCAGGAGCCGCTTCTACAATGAGCAATGCTCCCCCCCGACGGGTGTAATGCAGCCTGAATGTAGAGGCGATGATGATGACACTGTTCCTGCTTTTCGAGATGGGTCGGCTGTGTTTTGGGGAGCGGGGAGTTGTTTTTCGTTAAGGGCTTTTTGATAGTGATGTTGGACGAAATTGTGCGATTTGTTTTTCGATTTGTTTTAGATTTTCTGTTGGTTTTTTTTAGTAGAGCACTTGACAGCGAACTAGTTTTCTGTGCTTTATGTTTCGAATGTTTGCATTGATTAGAACCAGTCGAAACATTGTATTCAATATCATAACAGTTTTGTTTCATTGTATCCTAATAAATCACGAATCTGTTTAAATAAGGTAATAGTTTCTTTTTTTATTATAACATATATAACTCAAATTCGAGCATTAAATTACAATTTCACATATAACATTTTTCATAGTTTAAAAATGATCATAAAGAAATAAAACTGCACACTAAAAATTGCCCAACAATCCACATTAGAAATAAAACCAGCACTCCCCCATCCAAAAAAAACAAAACCTCCACTCAACGCTTCCCCTTTTCACCCCAACCGAAAATTCATCAATAACACCTCAATATTCCAAAATTATCTCCCCTTCCCCACCCCACCCCCCGGAAAACTCAGGGCTGTACCGCGCGTGCTAAAGCACTTAAGCCTGCGCGAGAGAAACGATTTCCACCTACACCAGCGTGCACACATACGCCCACGATCGCCGCGATCGGAACGATTAATCTCACCTTCGCGGCGTGTATACACGCACGCCTCCGCCGCGCACACAATGGAAAACGCGCGGGGCCGCGGAACGGATGAATTATGCGCGCCACGTGCGCTTTCTCATAATGTACCTTTATTACCTGGAGATAACGCGCGCGCGGACGCATAAAGTACCGGCACCGGGGAAACGAGCATAATGCCTGTGTTTATAAAGAGCGCGAGATGCATCGGCACCTTTCCGGACGCGTTAATTTACGCGGAGCGCTGAGGAAAGGCGCCGCGGAAGGAGTTCAAAGGCTGAAAAAGTGAGCGAAAATTCAGGTTGAGAGGTGTATGGATGGGGTGAGCTTGCAAAGATGTTCAGTGAGAGATAAGTGGTGAGTAAAGAGGTTTTTATTTTTCTTTTGTACTTTCGAATACTTTGCGAAGAATGTTTATTTTATAAAAATTGCTTTGTTTTTTATTTTTAGTGTACCTTTACAAATAAAGGATAAATTTATATAAATTTATATAAGTGATTCAATCAATAAACTAATTATTGAAAATAATACAGTATATTCAACTGTAATTACATATAATAATAAATATTTTATAAAAAATAAAAGTTAAACGACATCAAATGTTTATCTTTTCTTTTTGAATAGAAGATTCTTCACTATAGCTAGATCTACAATGATATGCAGATGTATGTGAGCCCAAACAGTCGGACACCTGGTTGTTATTGTGGCTTATTATACATCCTCGACTAGACGATTCTATTTGCATCAATAATAACGTTTTAAATATAAAAGAGACTAGCAGATGCAAATTACCAAATATGTGACAATTTTCGCTGAATAAGTTAGTTTGAATTAAGAAATTGTGATTTCGGTCGCTGATTAAGCTGACAAACTACGGGGCTCTGTACTAATGAGCTTGAAGAGTATATTTTAAATACCAAGAATTCCCATAAATTCTTTTTCTTACGTGAATTCCTTATAATGAATTTTTTAATACTTAACGAGTGCAGACTACAAAACTAGATATTTTATCTTATTAAAAATCATCTGATAAATTCTAATAATTTTATCTTTAGATTTCAAGAATTTGAGCCTGCCTTTTTAAAGCTGGGGAAAGGCAGTAATACGGATCACTTATTAGAGAGATGCTTCGACTCAGGATCTAATCAACGATTGATTGAATATAACTTGTATGGAGATGGCAATTACAAACTTTATGATTTATATAAGAAATAGATAGCTCGATTTTATACCTAGAAAGTTTAGATTTATTTTATTCTTGATTCGAAGTTTTACGATGGGAAAAACAAATATTTGAATCGGCATAATATTTACTAGAAAGTAGAAATTAATTTAAATTTCTAATTCAAAAAACTTTACGTATAAGGAGTTTGATTTATGCCGAAAAATTAAACAGTATAAGATACGTCTTCATTTCATCAAAAACAAACCTGCCGCCCTTTCCTCAATCTTCAAACAAGTAGAGCTCGAAAAAAATCATTTCTCACAGAATCAAATCTCAGAAAAAAAAAACGAAGCAGATAATCACAGAACTCGCAACATTACAATAAGCCCAACATCTATCCTAAAATCAAGACGATGCGTCTCGAATTCTCCCTTCTAGGTATATTTGCTCGACTTGCTCTCAGACTTTACGTGTGCGCGGCTGCATGAAATAGGCCGGCTGCATCACGGATTACCCGAGGATTACCGGGGGCGATGCTCTCGGGGCCTGCTTTACAAAGCTGGATTGCTCCATTTTTTTCCTCTTCTCGTTTCTTCTCTCCCTTTTCAAGATAGCCGCCTCGGATCTCCCCGCTCGGCTCGTTGCGCAAGACTCTTGAGACCCTTGAGAGAAATTGACACAACATCGAAGGGCGGCTCGCACACGACCGAGTGGATGAATAGGTCAGTCGGCGCTCTCGAAGTGGCCCTTGTGAATGCCGGAGTGCTGCGCGCTTGCAGCCTGAGTGTGTGTCCTTGCGCTTTTGCAGTTGGAGATGTTTAGGGATAGGAGAAAGTGTCAATGCGGGGATTAGAGGAGGAGGCTTTTTCGGTTTTGTCGAGAAGCTGCGTTCTGTTTTGGGAAGATGTTCGCTTGCGCTTTTCAGTGAACGGTGATGGTTTTGGTGAGGTGTTTTTAGATTAGACATAATGAGACGAATTATGGATGAACTTAGGATTTTGTAACTATACATTTCTGTTATTAGAAAAATATATTCTTCGGTATAATAAAATTAATTTAAAAAAAAACTATTATTTTCTTTAAAACCTCTCAACCCATTACCACAATACAATTGTTCCTCGCAAATACTTATAATCATCAGCAATACTTTAATTAAACAAAAAGAAAAAAATTTGTTCGAACAGCGCCATAAAAGCGTAAGTTTACAGGTAAACGCAAGCCAATCAACAAGCCGAGAGAGAGACAAGATTCGAAAATTATTTTGATTGCCGAAGAAGGAGGTCATGCTATTACAGGCCGGCGGGCCTCGGCGCGCGCGATGAAGACTCTATCTTCTTCAGCGTTCCACGAAACAGCGGTGAAAACACGCGCGCCCGCGCGCATCCTCTGATCTTATCAGTCGCGCGCTCGTGCGGCGCGGAGAGAAAGAGAATTAAAAAGAGTATCCGACGGGCCGCATGCGGGAGGTTAATGATCAAAAATTTCGGCGAACGAAAGCGACGAGGATGAAAAAAAGGAACGGCCAACAGGGACTTGTAGCCGTGGAGAAGAGAGACGAGAGCGGAGGAATAAAAGAGAGATGAGAGTTGAGAGTCGAAGGATTGTGCTTTCGTTAAAAACGTCGCGCGGGTATTTTTTTTTAATCCGGTGTTGATTAATTTAGTCGCTGGTTAATTTGACGAACATCGGGATGGTTTTATTTAAGAATTGATGTTTTGTTATTCGAGTGTCACTCCGTAAACAATAATGATGGATGGAGTACCCTTTTTGCAGCAAGCAAAATATTTAGAAATGAAATAAAAAAATGCCGATTCAGGCAAACTAAAATCCATTCGAAAAGCTCTAATACAAAACAAGTGAATTTACAGAGTTTGTTTTCCGAGCGGCGTGTTATTATCTAATCAGCGTGAGTCTGCAGTACTCCTCCGGCCAGTATACAAATAATTCAGGGAGCTAACCGAATTACGTCGGAACGGGATGATGAAAGGCACATTTAGGACCGCTCGAGCTCTCGAGGAAAACGCGCTGCTGCTTCTCTCGAGGGCTGAAACATTACGGCGACGGTGCGTTTGACCCCTCGTACCGAGCGTAATGCGCTGCTGCTCTCATGAATCAAGTCGCATTAGAGAGTTAGAGAGAGATAGAGAGGGAGTGGGAGAGAGAGAGAGAGAAGGGGGACGAGATGGGCGCGGGTAGCAATCTTCCGCTCCAACTTGGAGTAGATTGGATTCCCGAGCTTTATTCAATTAGCCGTGAAAGAGGCTTCGGCTGCATCTGTAAAAATAGACTGTATTTTCAAGAAAAAAAAATAGTATTTTTGTTCGGGCAGATTTTTTGCGAAGTGGATTAGAAGTTAAGATTTTGTTCAAATGTATTGATGATTTTATTATGATGATTTTATTCAAAATTTTGAATCATTATATTTGACATCCTCAGTCGAAAGTTTATTTTCTGTATTAATGTTTGTTAATATTTAATGGTACATACTAAATATATTTATTATTTTTGTTAATTTTTTAAGAATTATTTTATAAACCATAACGATTTTATAAAAAATATAGTTTATAAAAATTATTATATGATGTTTAAGAGAATTGAAATTAAGCAGGATTTTACTATTAGAAAGTTTAAAATTCTGAAGTTACCTCCAAAAAAGAATATTATGTTTGAAACATCATTCATTGTTTTTTTACACGTTTTCTTTTACATTCTAAGGAGCAACAAAAAATCGAGAAAATTTATGTATTTTAGTTGATTTAAATATTGCAAGTCTGACTACCAAGTAAGACAATAAACATTTCTAACCTGTAGTTCTGAATCTTTATTTTTATATGTCACTAAAGAACGCTATTGAATTAAAGTTTAAATAAAAGTTTTATGGTGAATAAGCGTATACGCAGCTCTTCGAATTAGTTTTGATAATATCTTAAAAATATTCTCTAATAAATATTACTTCATCAATCAACCGTTACTTTACCTAATTTATACTTGTCATTTTACTTCTATATACTCCCAAGTCAAGATCCACAAATAAAATTTTTCCTCGTAAAATAAATGTGTTATTCGTGTTATCAAAAGTCATTAAAATACTAAGTGTTCCCCTAGAAATAAACGAAAATCGCGCAACTTTGGTGGTATTCCGATGTATATTCCAGCGGCCTGACAGCATTCCGACGAAAGCAGCAATTGATTACGCCTATTGCCTCGTTAGTAGTGAATATCAATTACTGCGTTGACCGAGCCGCATAAAAAGTGCATACACGCACCGTCGTACAAGCTCCGAAGCGAGCGAGAGGCGTTCGAAATATAAATCCTTATCTGCTTCTTATGCCGTTGTTGAATATTTAAATGAAGCCTTCGCGCATCGCGCACCTCGGGACGAGAACATCGATGTCGAAGTCAACGTGGACGGAATAAATCTGTCCGCGTGGCGAGGATTCAATTTACGAGTTCGCGCTTGCGGAATGCGATTTCGAGAGGAAGATGTGTGACTTTGGAATCGAAATGTTCGGATCGTAAATCAATTACATATGGGGAGGTTATCTTGAATTAATTACTTCGTGTAGTATTAGTCAATTTTTTGGGATATTGATAGTGACGCTTTCGATCATAGTAATGAAATGTGGAACAAGTAAATTTAGCTTTTTTAAAGCATAAAATGTTAACTACGAAGATAATAAAAATAATTTTTTTTTTTAACATCGGAAAAAGAATTTTTTGTTAAAAATTATCGCGATAAAACTAATAATGGTAAAAATATAAATGTTATTCGTAATTGTTACTACTCGGTAAGAACAATCTTTACATTTTATCAGAATAATTTTTCGTATGATATTAGGATGTCTCACGCTGAGGCCTCACGTTTCTGAAGATAATTTTTATCCCGGTATTAAAAATTTTAATTAGTTTAAACGAGTGATCTGCAGTTAAAAAAGGTAGTTGAACTTTTGAATACACTTCACCCCTTTACTTTTGATATATTTGATATTCTTTGATATATTTATGATAGAACACAAAGTAGGCAAAACTTTCCTATAAATATTAATTCTAGCTACATCCTTATCAAACGATCTTTTTAAAAATAGCATGCCTCCACAAATGCTATAAATCACAAAAATCCAAACCATAACATCAACCTCTACTCGAAAACCTCCTTATAGTCTCAGTTCGATACACCGAACCGTAATCACCGCCAATGACTCCTGCACCCCTATATCACACACCCACAACAAAACACATCTCATGCCAACCAACCACCCAGTCCTACCAAACCTCCAAACCCCAACCCCAAATTCAAAAGAGAGAATGATACATCTCCCGCAGTAGTAGAAACGCGCTCGCGCAGCCGCGAGCTAGAACCCTTCATCTTTCTCCTACCCGTCCCGTCATATATATATCCAGCTCCGGGTCTCTCCGCGATTGCGATATATACACTCCGGGAGGGTAGGCGTGGCGCGAGGTGCGCAGCCGCCGCCGCCGCAGAGAGAGAGAGCGAGCGACACACGTGACCCCGAGCTGGCGCGCGACGGCTCGAGGCGGGACTTGGCACTTGGCCGAGTAGCGCTCGGAGAAGGACCGCGCGCGCATGTATAGCGGAGGGAGAGCGAGAAGGAGCGCGGCTGCTGCAGCTTGGGACTCTGTCGTCCGAGCGGGCGCGCGCGCCTCGCGTCCGTCCTGTCTCCTTCTGCAGCGCGATTGTTTACGAAACGAGCTGAGCCGCGCGCACGGCTTATCTAGCTTGAGCTGGCCGCGATATCAGATCGCCCCCAGGCCGGAGAGAGATGCTCGAGATAGATAGACCGTCGAGGACGGACTGGCACGCTGGGGATCTGATTTGACGTTGCAGAATGTTCAGTGTTTTGGTCACGTGATCGGGAGCGGTACAAAGATAAGGGAGGCAAGATGCTGCTGGTGCCGGCGTCGATGATGGCGCAGTCCAAGATGCTCTACCAGATAAACAAGTACTACGGCGAGAAGGTCCAGCTGCGCATGATCCAGATACAAAAGACCATCCGCGAGGTCTGCAAGGTCGTCCAGGACGTGCTCAAGGAGGTCGAGGTCCAGGAGCCGCGCTTCATATCCTCCCTGACCGAGTGCAACGGTAAGTTCGAGGGCCTCGAGGTGATTTCGCCCGGCGAGTTCGAGGTGGTCCTCTATCTCAACCAGATGGGCGTCTTTAACTTCGTGGACGACGGCACCCTGCCGGGCTGCGCGGTGCTCAAGCTGAGCGACGGCCGCAAAAGGTCGATGTCCCTCTGGGTCGAGTTCATCACCGCGTCCGGTTATCTGTCCGCCCGCAAGATTCGCTCGCGCTTTCAGACGCTGGTTGCTCAGGCGTGCGACAAGTGCGCTTATAGAGACTCGGTGAAGATGATCGCTGACACGACGGAAGTGAAGCTGAGGATACGCGAGCGCTACGTTGTTCAGATCACGCCGGCTTTCAAGTGTTCGGGCGTCTGGCCAAGATCGGCGGCGCACTGGCCAATACCGCAGATTCCCTGGCCACATCCGAACCTCGTTGCTGAAGTGAAGACGGAAGGCTTTGACTTGCTGTCGAAGGAGAGCGTCGTGATGCAGGGCAAGCAGTCGGCTATGGAAGGCGACGCTTGGGTATTGTCTTTTACGGAGGCCGAGACGAAACTGCTGCAGGGAGGTTGCAGACGACGATGTCTGAGTATTTTGAAAACGTTGAGGGATCGGCATTTGGACTTGCCGGGGAATCCGGTGACCAGCTATCACATGAAAGCGTTGCTGCTTTATGAGTGCGAGAAGCATCCGATGGAGGCGGAATGGGACGATACGTGTTTGGGCGATCGGATCAATGGAATTTTTCTGCAGCTGATCTCGTGTCTACAATGCAGAAGATGCCCGCACTACTTTCTACCAAATCTTGACCTGTTCAAAGGAAAATCGCCTAGCGGATTGGAAAATGCGGCTAAGCAAGTCTGGAGATTGACGAGAGAACTGTTGATGAACAGTCGCGCACTCGAAAAACTTTAGCGTTTTTGCGATAATGAGATTTTTATTATTTTGATTGTTAAAAGCATTTTAGTGAGCGCTATATACATAAATTGTGAAAATTTTATATATATTTTTTATTTATTTTAGTTCGGCGAAAACTAATATATATGTATAACAGTGATCACTTTGAAAAAGTTGAAATTTAATTATTTTAAAGATTTTATTAAGAGTAAACTTTTAATAAATTAATTAAAATGTTTTTGGAGATAACATATAAAATTCTTAAAAGAAAAATTTTAAGAGTGATTGCTAAGTCATTTACGTGTTGTACGTACGAAAAAAAGTAAATAACTTGTGATATATGCAGTGTAATTTAACAGGCTGATAAATTTGCGATAGCTTTTTAGTAATTATTTTATTTTTAACAAGTATTTTAGTTTATAAAAATTAGTACTCGAGAATTCATAATTTTTATGTATATTGTTATATAACTAAATTTATAAAATATTTATTCATTCTCACATGAATTGGTGCTCTTTTATATTTGTTATAATTTTATAGGTAATTTGTGAAAATTTTATAATTCTAATAAATATTGTTTAATCTAAAATTTTGTTAAAATATATACATATTGAGAAAAAATTTATTATTTTTGTTTATAAGATTTTAATTTTTTTTTTTTATTACAACTTTAAATATAGTAACATTAAATTAAAATAAAATTTTAATTTAATCACTTTTCTATTTTCAATTACTTTTTTGTAGGAATGCGCGTTTATTGTATTATGTTAATCTAAACTTATTGTTAAATGTACATAGTTCTTTTTACAATTATTTAAATAATATATTTATTTTTTATATAGTAATATTTCGTTACTTTGAACATAAAATGTACATAAAAATAAAAGCATTTTATTATTCAAGTACAAAAAAAATTATTTTTTGCAGTCCTTTCCTTTTCCAACTATTGGTAGATGAAATGAAATTTTAAGACTATAAAATGACTATTTTTTGGCCACTTTCGACCTTATAAAATATTAACTGACCATTAAACGGCCTTTTAACAGTATAATTTCTATCTAGGGACGAAGAAAATGCTATATACTGCTACGGAATCATCCTAAATTTTTACTACATTTTTAACTAACAGAAGGACACAGTTAAAGTTTAATTATTACGAATCAACATTTTAAGCTTTAAAAGGCGTGTAAAACTTATTTGTTTTATTCTTATTTTGATGTATTTTTTCCCTGGTAGAAATTTGTCCATTGAAAATGGTTAAAGGTGAAGAAATAGCATTGAATCCATTTTTCCTAGCGATTAACTAGCCATTAAATGGAATCATTTCTACTAGGGTTAATTTATAATTACAAAATTGATTTCTAAAGAAACATAGCACTAAAAAAGATCTTACTTTGGATAAGATTGTACCCTCGACTGTTAGAGAAATAGTAATTTTTACTTGGAATAAAGTAACTTTTGTGATTCCTGCACTTATTCTAAATTTGCAAATAGTAAATTTGCTTATGTTAGCGGCTAACATTTTATTAGACAAGAAAGGAATAATAACTATTTGTCTAGATTAAATTATGTGCTATATAACACTACATTTCTCAAAGTAGTCAAAAATCTTTTGAGCGCATGAAGCTTTGCGACTTAGCAGTTGTCATGATAGACTTAGCCAACAATGCTCAGATGGTAGTAGTTTATGTATAATTGTTACATATTCATCAGATATTAATGCTGAATTAAAGTTATATTTTGATGTACTTAACTTAGGTAAACAAAAATGCAATTCTAGTATTTTATAAATTTTATAATTATTCTAATAGTAATAATATTAAGTAATGAAATTATTAATTGTAGTGTTCGAGAATCGAAAAAATTTGTTGAAAACATATTTGTAGATAAAAAAAATATACTCCAAGCATGCACAACATTTTGATATAAATATATTTTTTATTTAACTACATTTTTAAATGCTTTATGATAAAAATAAATATTTTTTTGTAAGATAAATTTGTTATTTAGATACCCACTGATTACGATAGCAATTGATAGTGCAGTTCAGGTTTAAAATTTTTTCCATAAGACACTAGTAAACTTAACTTATATTTTATCTTTTAATTTCATAACATTCTCTAATATTTCGCAAAATAATGTAGTATCTTTGAGGATTATAGGTCTACAACTACACAAATCGTCCAATTTCTTAAATTTTATACAGTTTTTTTTTATTTTTAAGTTTCTACTAGCCTTAAAGATAAAATGATCAAAAACTTATTTTAATTAAGTAAATTTTATTTAATTTAAGAATAAATATATTCGTTAAAATCCACTTATGCAGCATTACTATATATCTATCTAGTGATGTTAATAAGAGAATAAATAAATATAAAAATATTAAAGTCAATAAGTATAACAAATTATTTTTTATTCTAATACTTTGTGCGAAATGAAGTACCAAGGTTTTATTTTCATTGAATTTTGTAATTATATGCATTGCAAAAGTTGCACTGCCACTGTCGGCCGACGTTGCTGATAAGTGTAATTTACCGGTTTTGCGCAACTGGGTAGAATAATTGTTTCCACGCGGACAGGTAAATGCTAATGTTTCTCTGAAAATAAAGTCGCTTCATGTATAAGAAGGCTATGCGATAAAATTGTAAAGGAAGTGCATTTATATATAAAGTTGTTGTTTTAATTTATTATTAAAATAAGGTCAAAGGAGGATTTAAACGTGTTCAAAATTAATTTTGTGAAAATAAAAACAATCTTCAATGAATGAATATATAAACATATTTGATATTAACTTATTGAAAAATAATTTATCCGGCTTGTTAAATTATTTAGCGTCTATATGAATAATTTAATTGTAAAATTCTAACAACAATACTATTTTGCTAGCATCTTCAATAAATTTTGTAATACGGTATTACATGAAAAAATCTCTATTGATTTGAAAAATTATCTTCCTCCTCATAATAATTATGAAAAATGTCATCTTTTATATTTCAGCCGATTAAATCATCAGTGATCATTTTTCTCATCTATTTTGCCCATTAAAATCCCCAAAATTGTCTACCTTTCATGCAGTCAGAATATACAGCTATCGTAGCCGAGTACTATTTCACAGCCACCCAAATCAATTTCATAAATGCCGGGTATCACTCACTCGCTAAACTCCCCAAAACTCCGAAATCCCGTAACGCCATATTGGAAATAAAAAACCAGATAAATAAATAAAGATCCCCGAAAAAGCCCTCCCTTCGAGAACACTCCCCCCGTCCCTTCGAAAATCTCTCCCTCCGGAGCGGGCTCAACCGCACACACATAAGCCCTCGCGCACACAGTCAACCTCTTATTCAAGAAGCTCCCCGTACACATACACACCCAAACCCACACTCCCTCCCCAAAAAAACCTAGGCAACAGCAAGAGGTCGCTGCTGCATAATTCACGCTTGGCAAAAGGGTCGGCGCGAGGGTTGCGGAATCTCTCTTCCAGCGGCATAAAATACGAACGCGTAGGTACAAGGTATATATACATACGCGCCCGTATATAAAAGCCCCGTCCTCTCGGCTGCGCGCGAGCCGCGCACGGGGAAAGGGAACGGATCGATGCGCGCCGCGCGAAGGGCGCGGCTCTAGGTCCGGCCCACCTCGGGCCGGGATTGGCCGGCGAATCCGGCGCGCCGGCGGGGGCGTGCCCCGCGAGCGGAGGGATCACCTGCCGCGCGCGGCAGTGCCGGAGAGCTGAGGCGCAGTTCGCGCTCCACGGCAGAAGAACCGGGAGCAGCCGACGAGACGAGACTACTCTCACTCGACTCTCCAGACTCGCTCTCTTCTTCTTCCCAGCGAGCCGGCGCTAAAGTTTCGAGGATACGCCGCGCGCGGCTGGATCTTGTGAGGATATCGCGATGTGCTTCAGCGCAATAGTGAAGTAATAGTCCAAGGACGAGCATGACGTGAGAGGATTAAACGCGAAGCCGTATACTTCTGTGAAATCCGATAAACGAGAAAAGCGGAAAGATGCTGGTGCCGGCGGATATGCTGACAGCCCAGTCGAAGATGGTGTACCAGCTGAACAAGTACTTCGGCGAGCGCGTGATGTCGCGCAAGACCCAGGTAGCCAAGACCATCCAGGAGGTGTGCCGAGTCGTCCAGGAGGTCCTCAAAGAAGTGGAAGCTCAGGAGCCACGCTTCGTCTCCTCTTTAAACGACTACAACGGCAGGTTTGACGGCTTGGACGTGATATCGCCGACCGAGTTCGAGATCATCATCTATCTGAACCAGATGGGCGTGCTGAATTTCGTGGACGACGGCACCCTGCCGGGCTGCGCGGTGCTCAAGCTGAGCGACGGCCGCAAGAGGTCGATGTCCCTCTGGGTCGAGTTCATCACCGCCTCGGGCTACCTGTCGGCTCGCAAGATTCGCTCGCGATTCCAGACCCTGGTTGCCCAGGCCTGCGACAAGTGTTGCTATAGGGATTCGGTGAAGATGATAGCTGACACGACCGAGGTGAAGCTGAGGATACGCGAGCGCTACGTGGTTCAGATAACGCCGGCCTTCAAGTGTGCAGGCCTCTGGCCGAGGTCGGCGTCGCACTGGCCGATACTTCACATACCCTGGCCTCACCCGAGCCTCGTGGCTGAAGTTAAGACTGAAGGTTTTGATATGTTGTCGAAGGAGTGCATTGGGCTTCAGGGGAAACAGTCGGCGATGGAAGGCGACGCTTGGGCGCTGTCGTTTTTGGACGCGGAGAATAGATTGTTGCAAGGAGCCAGCAGGCGACGCTGCCTGAGCATTCTGAAGACGCTCAGAGATCGTCACCTCGATTTGCCCGGTAATCCGGTAACTAGTTATCACATGAAAACGCTGCTGCTCTACGAGTGCGAGAAGCATCCGCACGAAGCCGAGTGGGACGATATGTGTCTGGCCGATCGCATTAACGGCATTTTCCTGCAGCTGATCTCGTGCCTGCAGTGCAGAAGGTGTCCGCACTACTTTTTGCCGAATCTCGATTTGTTCAAAGGAAAATCGCCGAGCGGTTTGGAAAATGCGGCCAAACAGGTATGGAGATTGACGCGGGAACTGCTGACGAATAGTGCAGCGCTGGAAAAGCTGTAGTTTTTTTCGACGATGCAGAAGGTTATCTGAAGAACTTTGATTCTGTGATGCTCTGTGCGCGATCCTGAGTAAAAAGAAGTCGCGCTCGGCTCTATTATAATTTTATATATATATATAAATATATATGTTTGCGTTTCATCGAATTTTAGTGCCATAAATGCTGACGTTTCGAGTGTGTTATTAAAAAAATTTTAATGAATTAAGTGAAGTTTGTTTGTTGTTGTGTAGGTATTTTTCTTTCCTCTCCGTGGAAATTTGCAGTCTGAAAGCAAAGCACGAATGCCGAACAAAGTACGAGACGATTAAGTCGTAAAATCAAAAATGTTTTCGTTGTTGTTAGTGTAATTATTAATCAAAAAGTGTATACGTATAAGAAGACGTTTCAAACGGAGGCAATTAGAGATGAGTGGCGGGACGCAAAAACTGTACCAGTGAATTGATATGAACGTACTTGGTAAAAAAGATTCATAAAAGTGCATTTGTCGCGCTTATATGTCAGAGACAAAAAATTAAGACTTGATACGTGTTCACAAGTGAAATTTACTGAAGCGACGGCGGACGTTAAAACCATAACATGTGACCGGCTGTAGAATAGTTCTTTTACAATAATACAGATCACTGCCAAATTATATTTTGTTTATAAATTTCTTAAGTAATCGTTAACCATTTTGTTTGATGCTAAAATAAAATTCAATTACTGTTCCGCAAGAATGTGTAAGGACTCTATAAAACATTGTATTTAGCAATGAAACACCGTTAGGTCTGCTTCGAAATCTGGTAATTTCTCTATACTCTTTGTATCTCGCTTTTGTATATACGATCAAAAAATTATTTATTGAATTGTAATGAATTTCGAAAAAAATATAGTGATATTTATATGAAATATGTTGTTTGCAATTCTTTTGTATCCCATGATTTATCATTTGACACTTTTTACTCCTTATAAATTTTACATTTGCAGAATGACATTTAATATACCACTACACTAAAATACTTTCCATAAGTTTTGTTATCTTTTTTCACGCGGTAGCGAGTCGATAAGTTGGTAATTATCGATAAGCTAATTACAGTCAATCTGCATATTTACCATTCAAGAATCTTCGAGCCATTCAGTAAAAAGATATTATGCTATGGTCTTAATTTATGAGATACGCTTTTTATAAAACGAAAAATATTTTACTTTGCACCTTTGATTTAATATTATTTTTAAAATGCATTATTTAACTGTATTATAAAAATTTTTCTTAAAGTTAAAATTACTTTAGTAGCTACCGTTTAATTATCCCATTTCATTTTTCTTTATACTATCTTTAGGCATTATACACAAAAAATTACTTTACTATAAACGAATTTATTTAATCAAAAGTATATTTTATGTAACTGATACGATAAATTATAGCAAAAATCTGTTTTGGAAAATTAAAGTGCTTGATCATAAATAAATACACTTGTGCAAATAGGAGATTGGTGCTACAAACATTGCGTCAGCAAGTAAAATTTGGTTTTGATAAAAATAAGAAGTAAAATATTTTATAATAATTTAACGATTTCTTATTATCAAGTCATGCCAAACTGCCATTTATATTAAACTTTATAAAATCAAGCAACTTATTCCTTATCAATTTGTATATACTTATATGATTTAATAATTCATAGAAAAAATACTAAAAATTTATTTCGATCTATAGTTAATAATTTAATCATTTTTTTTCTCTTCAATCAGTTTATTAAGTGATATTAAGTCGAAGATCCAATCATTTAAAAAGATAAAATAAATTAATTCAACTAATATTAAAATTTATTTTAAAAATCTCTATTCTATTTTATTTAAAAATCTTTTTGTACAAATTTTTGTAAAAATAGAACGAGATTCTTAAAATAATTCGTGATCAATTAAATAATGAGACAGCGCACGCGCATAAAACTGGCAAATATTGTAAAAGAAAGCTTTGCATAACTAATTTCGCCACCTGCTTTATTACAAATAAAACTTCAATTATTCATGGATTGCATGCAGTTCGCAGCTCGAAGCTCAGACCGGCGTGAACTAATGACGTGAACGTCAGTCAATCATCATCGGCGGAAAACCCCGCGAGGAGTGCAAACAAAATCTCTGAGCGAACTTCGCGGAGTAACGCCAATAAAGTACATAAGTGCTTTAGTAATAGAACGAGCTTAGAGGCGATAATGACAGCGTTGGAAAGGCAATTTCAAAGCTACGTTTACAACTTCTAACCAACGCAATGCAAAAAAAAAATTTCTCTTTGCTCAAGTAAAGAGCACAAAGCATAAAAAGAGTTACGACGATGAAGCTTGGCCCATAAATAATTTCTAAGTTCTCGCAAATCATTTCGGCGTGACATTTTGCAAGAAATTCAGCATGCGCGCTGAAGGTTCGCGAATGAATTTAATGCCGCGGCGACGGCAGCGTCAGCCGGTTTATATACGATTTTGTAAGGGAGCTGGATTATTATGGCTGTAAGGTTGTAATTGTAAATTATCACTGGCCTTGAGAGTTTTATTTCAATTTAAAATTACGCGCGAATTTTGTGATATTTTTTCACACGCCCGGGTCATGAACTGTCAGAAGTTTCTACCAGTAAATAACGCGTACACGTTTTCTTATTCTGAATGTCATATTTTGAAATAGCTTTAAAAAGACTACACGTTAGATGGTTATATATCAGATAATTAATCTGCTATGATAGCGTTCTAATAATTGTATTTATATTAATTAATAGTTATACAGTTTCCATCATTATAAACATGAAATTATACGCTATTAAAGTATTGTAATTTAATTTATCATATAATACCATCAAGTATCCAACTATTTTACGAGCATAAACCTAAAAATACTTATTGTCTTTCTCAGAAAATAAATTTGAAATAAATAGTTTCATCTAAAACTATATATAAACTGTCCACTATTTTAAACATTTTCTCAACGTCACATCAATCATAATTCTTACTTTCCACCTACATTTATAAATCATTCGTTTAAAAAAGAATATTTATAACAAGAATTTAAAATTTTAAAACCTCAAGTTCCCGTGTAAAACTGCAAGCAAACTGATAAACGGAAAATAAAATGGAAAAAAAATATTTGATATACTAGAGCAAGGTCCCTTCTCTCTCCTCTCATTAACATGTGCGCAGGGAGATCTCTCCAAAACTGATTCACCATAATTCTTCGGTGGTGACGCGAGAAGACAATGAGAGAACGAAGCTGGCGAAGTATCCGGTGATTGAGAGGCCCTCCTCTCTCCTTCTCTCCTTCTGCCTATCCCTCCCGGCTCGATTTTTTCAATATGCAAATCGCATACGTGCAAAGCACACACGTAGCCCACCGGGACCAGTTCTCTCCCTTTTTTACCGACTGCCGCCGACTGCGCTCCCATAAGAAACCTTTATCCGGCGGATAGCCTCGCTTATACGCGCTCGCCGCCGCCGAGGCGATAGATTGTGCGCGCTCGCAAAATGGCGAGTAAGAAAAAAAAATGCATGAGCGGAGAAAAAAAATGGAGACACAAAGACAGAGACCGAATAAATATCGATTCGCGAAAGCGAACATTGTAATTGGCGGTAGGGAGTAAAGAGCCCGCGTCCGCGCGTGCAAAAAGAGGGAATAACCGATGAGAAAAAAAGGAAGGGCGGAAGGCTGAAGAACAAAAGAACGGGAATGAGCGTGGAATGGGATATTAGAGAGCGAGAGAAAGAAGGAGAGAATCGAGAAGCCGAAATGTTTGGATTCATTCATAAAACATGATGCGCGCGAGGTCCACGCAGCCCGGCAAAAGATTGCAGCGCGGATGTAGAAGAAATCTTTGAAAATTTAGTGGATTTGTTTTTAATGATGCGTGAGAAAACAAACAACTGGAGGGATTAAACTTGTAAAAAAGTCCTGTGTTTACAAAAATAAAATTGAGTGGAAACTACATCTGTGGATAATTTTGTGCAAAATATATTATACATATTTTTTTGTAAAGTTCTCGTGACATTAAGATTGGTTTAATTATAAAGAGTAAAGTAAAAATTTTTATCAAAATAAAATTTACATAAAAGATAATCTTGAACAATCTTTTAAGAAAGAATTGTTAATTTATGCATGATATTACATGTTTAGAGATAATAAAATCGCATTAGTAATTTGAACACTTAAATCAAGTAAATATTTTAAGATTTGAATACATATAAAACACTGTAAAATGAATATTATTAAGGTAAAACGAAGAAATAAAAATTGATATCCAAACAAGTATTGATAAATAGTATTTCCAAGAATTTAAAAAAATTGAATACTTATTCAAATGAGCCACTAAAAAATGAAAAAAAATCACTTATGATCAAAAATAAAGTTTTGAATTTCGAAAAGATGAGCCATTAACGAACTTCATAAAACTGTTTATAATGCCACACTGACCATAATAAATTTTCGATTAACTCGCTCGATGAAAATTATCCCTTAAATTGATAGTTTCGCAAAAGTAAATTCCGTGTCAATTTTTCAACCGATTTCCAAAGCCGCAAATTAGTAAAAAATAAATAAGCATAATAAACCACTAAAGTGCTGAAAATGCGTATAAAAAGGCCCAAAGTGGCTCACGTCGGAAAAAAGGAGCAAGGAGAAGGCAGCGGGTAAAACAACTTTTTTGAATGATAGTCGCGCGCATCGACGCTGCACTTAAACGCCGACGATCCGTTTGAGATCTTGTTCACTTGGGGTCCCGGCTTGCTCGCGCCAATAAAACTCGCTCTCTCAGATAAAGCCGCGATGTTTATGGCCGCGGAGACAGCGCTCTGCTCGCAATATCGGGACCGACATGTTACCGAGGAGTTCAGAAAAAAAAATGCAGGAACAAGCGGCTCGAGAGGCAAAACGAAATGGCATCGGAGAAATGAGACGGAAAGAGAAGTTGGCGGCGTGTGTGGGTACGAGAAGGAAAAGTCGTGGTTGGACGATTGCAATGTGCGCGTTGAAATGAAATCGTAGGCGTTGTTTCTGATGTAGAGGGAATGATTTTTTTAATTATTGTTATGTTTTCTATTAATGGAGGAAATTTAGTAGAAAGAAAATGGAGGAATTATAGTAAAATTGAATATTGTTATTTACTTTATAGCTTAATCTATTCTTCTAACATTGCAACAGTAGAAAACATGGTAATTTTTTGGAAATTATTTTTCCCATGCTCGCAGATAATTTTGTAATAAGAATTTTCAAAAAGAAATGTTTTCAGGAATAAATAGTGAGCAAAATAGGTGATTCCCACACAACAAGCTTTCACCATTCGAGTGAAGCAAAGGTGACATAAAAGATGAGTGTGGGAATCGCAAGCGTGTATACTATTTTTCTCCATAAAGTGAAATAATTTCGATTATCAGAGCCAATTTTGCATTAGCAAAGTACCACATTTTCTCAACAGTTCATAAGATATTTTACTCACTAATGAGGGAATGTAGTATTCTGTTCACGCAAAACTGGCTTCAGATCAAATTTCGCTCACTACGTTAGAAAAAACATCTTTTGTCTTGGCGGTAATTCGACCCTAAAAATTTAAAGAAATGCGCATAAAGCAAGAGAAATGCTCATTAAAAGTATAATAAAAATTGCTTCTTTAGATAAAGATTAAAACTGGCTTATAATAAAGTAAAATTTGTTCTGATTAGAATTCATTCGTATTTACAAAGACTCATGAAATTCGAATACCATCATAAATAAACCATAAAACATAAAGAAGCCAGTATCCTAACTAAAACTATTTTCTGAATAAACTTGTACAATTAAAATACGTTTCTCATTTTATTCCCAAATGAAATTCTTATCTATTTGAAAGCGTTTTATAGTTTTTTTCATACATCTTTATTATATAAAGTATCACTTTTCATTCTTTCGTATATCATTATTTCTATTATCAATTAGATAAGAACTTGTATCAAATCCACACAAAACCGACAACGAAATTTTTGACATGTACAATTTCCATTCGCAAATATAGCATCACTACGTAAATGAAATTCTGTTTGCTTTTCGTTCGCTTCCTTGGTTACGCTAGTCTCACGTTACAAAAACGGAGAAAGAGTTCATAATTAAAAACTCTCTCATTCGAAGAGAATAAAAGGGAAGCGCCGCTGACGCACGAGAGTAAGGTAGGAAAGAAGAGCAGATGTTTAAGGTCCCGCCGGCGCTTATCTGCGTGGACGGAGGGAGCTCATTTAACTACAAGTCCCGTCTGAGGCGAGGCGCACTCGGGATATTCTGATTCAGGAGTCAGCGACATTCGCCCTCGCCAGGCGCTTCGCCGTGCGTTTTATTCTTTTCTTTTAATATTTTATGCTACAGTACGTTAATGTCTTAATGTATTAACAACATGATATATTTTTAAATTAGCGTAGGAACTAAAAGAGTAAAGTTGATAAATATTCCTAAGATACTTATTTCGTTATTGAAAAAATAAGAATTCAATAGTGAATTTGAAAATAATCAAATGAATAATCCTCTTGCAAAAAAGTCTTTCTCAAAACCTTCGACACACCTTTTCTTCACGCGTGAAAACTTACAGATCGCAAGTGTAATAGTATCCCTAGATCATTTCGAAGCTCAAAGCCCCTCGATCCCGAAGACCCGTCGACTCGGCCGAGTCGATACACCCCCAGCAACACCTTTACGAGCGCTCGCCTCTCTCGCATTGTTTTTTCCTCGGATCAACGGCTCTCTCTCGCATCCTCCTCCATAGCAGTCCCGTATAGCCGCGTGTCCCCCAACTTTATTGGGCCATTCGCATCGCGGACTTTTATACACACACACGCACACGAAAACCTAAACTCGCACACGCAGAGCGAGCAGCTCGCTCGGGTAACGCGATACCCGTGCTCGCGCAGATCTTGTTTCCCTCTTTTTTCTCTCGTTGCGCCCTTTTTCCTTCTCCTTCTCTCTCCTCTCCTTCCTCCCTTCGCGATGGGTTTATATACGCGTATATACGCCGCGGCTGTCAGCTGCGTGCGCCGGCCTGGACTCTATGCCGGGTTTTACGGAGGCGCGCACAGGTACGCGCTGGAACGAGATCACCAAGATAAGGCCCCTATATATACGCGCACGCGCGCAAGCGCGCGCTCACGCATTTTCAGCTTTACGGCATATTATGCGAGAAGCGAAGCGCGACGCGACTGTAGAGCGGAGCCGCTTTTTTTTTTATTTCTTTTTGATTGCCGCTTTCTTCGTGTGCGTGTGTGTTTTTGCGCGTCTCTGTCTTCTTTTTTTCTGCGCGTTTTTATGAAGCTCAAAACTGGCTAGGTAAGCGTAATTGTTGCGACACGACGTATGCTGGTATTTGCGCTCGAGCTAATTTTTGCGCGACACTGGCGTATGATAAATCTTGTTGCAAAATGACTTGTTTGGTTTAGTGTGATAAATATTATTGCTAAAGTGATTAGAGTCGTGAAGGATAGTAGCAAGATTCTTAGACGTGTTCATAGAGTCACAAAATATTAGTTTATGCGTTTGAAAGCTTTATTGGCATAAGGTAATGTAAAGCATAAGTATACGATTTCGTGATTCTTTTGAAATATATTTTCAGAGAGCGCTGCTATTCTCAATCGATTTATGTATGATTTGCTTGCCTCTTGAATAGGTTTAATAAAATTTGATTATTAAAAAGTAATTAATTCTTGTATTGCTACATCTGAAGCAGCAGAACATTAAAATTAATGATCACATCGTTTTTTCAAATAGCCTAATGTCTATCGAATGATAATCAATTATAATGATGAATGATAATACAAACAAAAAATACTGTAAGTAATTAGTACATGTTTATTACTTAAAGTCAGGTTACTACTGAAATCTCATGGATACTTCCTTCCAGAAAGTTTAAAATAACATCGCAGTTGCTAATAATTTGTATTAATTACATTTAATAATCATTAAAAAAGTTTCGTGCATAATGGCAATATTTTTGCTGACGTTAAGTTATGATACTTGCCAAGTGAGTTGGTAAGAGCAGTAGGATGATCACGGTAAAACTTCATATGTAGGATTAATGAAGTTTCTCAAAAATTACATAAATAAATTGTCTTTTAGAAATTAATTAATGCAAAATCTTCAATTAAAATGCAGTTACAAATTGCTTTTTCGCATGCATATACATTATAATTATATATTAATATTTATCGTTATAAATAATAATCCATTATACAGTGTTGATTATTGCAAGGTTCAATGTTCCAAGTTACAAAACAATATCGACAAAAAATAAACATGTATTCCCAACATAATACTGCAACTATAAAATTTGAATTAATTTTTCACTTTCAGAAAACTGATTAATTTTGCACACCACGTTTCAAGCAAACATATACAACATTCATCGAGCTCACTTTTCCCTACTCTCGTTCCTTCCTAATTTTAACCTCACACTTCCTTCGCTACAACGTGTACCTACTTATCCTTCAAAAGACCCGGGTGGCGCGTGTACGCGACTTTATGAGAAAAACCACTTAGGGTATCGCTCTCTCCCAGGCACCGGGCTCCTCTTCCGAGGGGCATTAATATGAAACATTGATGCGCACGGGCTGCTTCATATACGGAGCCGTGCACGCGCGAGAAACGAAAAATGACACTTCTGGTGTAGCCTTACGACTGCTCTCCTTACCTATCGATAACCCCGTACCTGGTAGTATCGCGTTTTATACCTTTTAGTCGATCATATTATAGCAATTCGCTTTGGAGGTAAGGAAGTAGGCGGACAAAGAAAATAATTTCATTTGATTTTCATTTTTTGTACTATTTGTACAATGAAGTACAAAAATATAATAAAAGCTGTATTTTTAATAATTTAAATATAATAATTTTCTAAAATAAATCTTCTAATTTCCTATTAATAATTCCACCTCCAACTTTACTAACGAAATAAACCAAACAAATTTCCGAACCCTTACTTCTTATCGACGCTTCCGACATCGAAAACTAAAACAACTATATCAACGCTTCGGAAAAAAGGAGAAACGCGATAGTACAGCCCTCTAATCGCAGCATAAAGTGCATTTTCGCCTCGGCGGCAGCGCGATCCCGCTCTTAAATTCTCGCAAGATGCCGCGCGTTTTATCGGGTCCCATTCGTTCATGCCATTTATCGCGCGTCCCTATCGCGCATACCTCGAGGACCACCGAATCTCCGCTCTAATAAATTCGCCGGCTACACGGAGCTTTCTTATTTTTTCATTATTAGCCCTCGCGTAACTCGCATCGCCGCGCGATAAACGAGAAAGAAACACATAAGGCAGAAGGAGAGAGAGAGAGAGAGAGAGGCAGAGAAAAAGATATAAAAGAACGGTGTCGAGTGGGCACAGAATGCATATACGCACACTGTCGCATCTGTGTGCTGAAGCATTCGGTGATCTGGCTAACGTCCCGCTGGGTCCCTTAGGACAGATAAAATTGCTGAATATCGCTGCGCGCTCGAGAAATAAAAAGTTTATCGAGAAATGTTGCTGTACGTGAGTTGCGACGGATCGCAATGTTTCGATGATTTATAGTTTATTCCTCTACGTCGGTCGGATAATTTTTCTAAAATATTTTCTATTTATAGAATTAGATGTCGGGATTATTTCAATCATTAGTAGCTTACCAATCACCAATTCCATTAGAAATATCGTTTAGAAAAATAGTTGTTTAGCAATTTAACCTATAATTAACTTCCTATCAGGGTCTAATCTAGTTTAAAATAAAAGATATAACGCAATTAATCAAACGGTACCAATCAATCAAAACCGCCAAACTACCAGCAGTCTCAAAAATCTCCTATTTATATTTCTACATCTATATCAAACACCACATCCCGCGGAACCTCGCCGCTCTCCTAGTCTCGCGATGAATTTCTTTCTCTCGGCTCGCGGAGAGGCGCAAGAACAAAAGGACAACCAGTCTGGGACTTTGACGCGGGCTGGTATGCGCCGGCTCGCGGCGAGCTTTGTTCTTTCTTATGCGGCTGGACGATCTCCGGTTTTACGGTTTTCTGAGCCCACGAGAGATCCGAGAACAAAAGTGCGCCTGTGTATATATACATATGTGTGTATGTCAGGTGATCTGGCGCGGTAAATTAGAGCGATGTACGAGCAGCGGCAGCCTTTTAGTCTTTCTTCGGGATTCCGCGACGCTGCGCGGCATTTCGAGCGATTATCTATATACTCTTTTTCGCCGGGTGAGCCGGAGAACCGTGGCTGTGTAGAAAAACCAGATATCCGAGACGTTTCGCGCTTATTGAGGCTCGAGGCGCGAGGAATCGCTCGGATCTCGGGCGCATTTTGTCGTGAAAGTGGATTGCTTGTTTGGTCGTGTCGAGCTTTATGGTTTTGAAGATATTCGAACGTTTTAGAGTATTTTATGCAATTAATTGAATGTTTTGTTCAGTACGTTTGAATTACAAGAATTTTTTTTATAAGTTTGAAGAGAAAAGAATGTCCCAAAATATTTCATGGAAAGCCGATTTATACGTACGCTCTTATTACAGATAAAACAAGAGTGATATGACAATTACTGTAGAATACATGTAGATAAATCCGACTTTCCTCATATCTTTCTGCTCATTCGAAATTATATTAAAACAAACTGAAACCATGAACTCCAATAATTATTTTACAACAAAAATTGACGAATAACAAACACCTTAACCCAACCCCCAAGCATTTTAGCAACAAAATTACAAACATCTGAACCGCGTAATCCCCTTAATTCCATCGAACCAGAAAGCAAATCAACGACTCTTCATCCATAAAAGCGACTCCCGCGGGGCCTAGCGCGCCGTGCAATTTCAGTCCATAGGCGCACGCGGCCACATTTTTCAAAACCCGGCACGTGTCGGTGTCACAAATTGAGACAAACGAGCGCGCGCAGCGTCCACTTGCCCCCATCGGCAAGATTGAACACAATCGCATGAGGGCACGCTAAGCGATTCAACTCGAGCTACATTTGCCTCTCGCTTTTTCGTTTAATTTGGCATAAAACGCGAATTTCCAAGGTACGGCCGTCGCATTTAATTGTCTCCGATTGCCGAGGAGATCGCGAGCGGACTTAGTATTCGAAGCTCGATCGCAGCTCGGCCGATTTGTCCTGATGCCAGCTAGGCGCAGCTGTTGCGTGCGGAGTACACGTCGCGCAAGATAATGGCTCTCTTATAGAGCTAACGATAATCGGGTGCGTACACGGCGTCGGCTGGAAATTCAAAAACACGATAAATTTTGTAGCGAGTCGTGCTGCGAGTCATTGAATTTTCCTCTCTTTTCTTGTTTTTGTCTCACTGAAGTAGTTAAATTTTACTTCTGGGTTTGATTTGCCAGAATTCTAAATAGTTTATATTTAATATTACGAAAATAAAAATAAAAATTTTAAATTCTCTGAACTTTATTTAACATAAAAATAAGATAAATTTAGCAAAAATATTGTAAGTTTTTAAATAATAAATAAATATATTCAACTCAACAGTGAATAATTAAAATAATTATTACACTGTATAAAGTTTACTCGTAAATTAAAATACGTTAAATCCTCTTGAAATATTACCAGAAAATGCTATTAATCTTTTAGAAATGACACTAATGGTACAGGAGGACAAACGGGTTAAAAGCAGGTCAATTGCTGAGAGCTTTCATTCTTCATTCAAGTCTAAACTACGAAATTGAATTGCAGGGGGTTGCTTGACGTCAGATTCATATTAAATCATGTTTATATTAAAATAGATTTTGAAATTACTAAACATAAAAAATTACTAAAAAATAATGAATTAATCAGAAAATTGCATAACATGAACGCAAAATATATACAATGCAAGAAAATTATTTGTTTATTTACAGCACAAAATGAATGGAATAAATTTAAAACCAATATTATTTTGGTAACAATTTACTTCTGAAAATATAATCTTACTAAATCTCAGTTTGTTAATCTTAGATATTATTTGAGAAAGTTTATAAAAAGTGGTAAGCTTTAGGTATAACAATAAATTTGACTAGCCTTTTCCAGCTGTTAATCAACTATTTTCAGTTCTTAAAAAAAATGAGAATTTATGACCGAAATCACAGCTATAAATACAGAAACCTTCGTGTTTCAAATTCTTAGGCACTAAAATGGATCATACAAAAAATAAATATATTTAGATGGCTCTCACATTATTTAAAACTGTTCTAGATATTTTAAAATGAACCGCTTTTTAATAAGCAAATAACAGAGCGCTTCAAAACGTAATACAAAAACATATATTATTGTAAATAAGTTTTTCAAAACACACAAACTTGAAGCTCGCATTGTTTCCCACACGCAGTCGGCAGTCGACATCCGCTTGTTTGTACCATTTCCGAGGTAGCCCTCGAAACGCGCAGGCGCGCCGAGCTTTCGATCCGAATCCAAATTTGATTAGTTTCGGGGGAGGAGAAGCGCGCGCCGGCCGCCCGCGCGTTACGGAGATTTATGCCTCGACGCGCGCGCACAGGGGAAAAACTCGCCTCTTTCCCCGGGGGACCGGCCGAAGAGTTTTTCGGCGCGCGATGGGAAAGAGAAGAAGTGGCGCCTCTCGTAGGAAGTTGTCGACAAAACACGAGTGGACTCTATTTTTGAACGAGCGGCGGCAAGAGATTCGGCGCTACGGAGCTAAAAAGGGAGCAGCAGGATGGATGCATCCTTTTGCTTGAATTATCGTCCCGAGCGTCCTACTCGCACTTTTTTGTGCGCTCGCTGTGTGGAGGTATGTTCGCTGCACGAGGGGAGGGGAATGTTGCGGCGCTTTCTTTTAATACCGCCGCGAGACTGCAGCACTTTGGGATGCGCTTATAACTTCCGACGGATCGGAAACTTTTAAGCGGTAGTTTGTTTTTTCGAGTGCTTTTTGTCGGCCTCTTGTTTGTCGTTAGGATCCGAAAAGTATGGCTTTAGTCAAACATTGGGGACTTGCGCGTTTGTACGTTATTATTAGAAACTTCTTTAGAGAAAATTATAATAAATTTGTGACTATAAGTTTACTATTTACGATACTACAGAACATATTGTTTTTAATTTTTTGATTTATAAATTCTGTTCAATTTTGCTTATAAAATTTTGCAAAATACTAATCGAATTGAATATCAAATTCGTGTAAAATTATAATTGAAAAATATTTTTTAAAAATTACATTTTGCTGGCTCAATAAACAAATAACTTTTTAATTTTTTCAAATATTTAATATTTCTTTCTTCCTCTTTTCCAAAATCACGCTTTCTCTTTCTCCATTCCTTCTACCGTTTTTTTTTTGTATTTATCATTTCCTTGGCAGCACTCTTTCCAACTCTTATATCTCATTCCCAGCTTCGCATGGCACTTTGTATCCTCCTTTTTTTTGCGCTTGCTATAACTTGCTGAACTCGCAAGAACGCGGCGCTAAGTATATCGCTTGTTTACACTCATATAACTTCAAAGAGAAACTCTACTCGTTTAGTTCTGCGAGACGTCGCGGATATTTTGATGCACAAACGATTCGCATAAAAATCATTTGCGAATTCAGTAGGCCAATCAATTCCAGGGAGAATTAAATGCTTCACCAAATTGTATTTATGGAAGTTAGACGCTTATATTTTACGCTACCTTTATTGCGATCAGCTGGCACTTTAAAAGAAGAGGATTGTGTCGCGTGTATTATTCTCGCATGGTTTAATAAAGTCAAAACAGTAGGATATTAGTAGGAATTTATTTTCAAGCTTCGAACAATAAAATCAAAGATGCGTGAAATAACAGTTCAAATCAAAAACCTTGGCAAATTATTTTTAAGCTTTATTGAGAAAGAGTGAAAATATTTGTTTGTCGTTATACTAAGAAGCTATATTTTATAAAAGTTAGGGAAACTGTGATTCGATTTTAAGTGACTCAATTGGTCTAAGATAAACTTAAATAACAATTGTTTAAATTCGTATTGTATTTTATATGATATGAATCAAAAGTTATAAAACTTTTTGAATGTTCACATATTGTACAATAAATACTTATGAAAATAATTTTTTGAAGCTATTTAAAATATAGATATTACTTAAAATGTATAAGTACTTACCGTATTCTTTTTATAATAAGCATTAATGAACATGATAATATTATATGGGGGTTCCGAGCACGAGAAATCCAATCCTATTTTCACATGTTCTAACAAAAATAAAGTAGTACACTCTAAGTTCAAAAGTGCGAAATCTGGGAGTAAAAAGTTTAAAACTTACATTTTAATCTTTATAAAAGTTCAAAAGGTAATTTTTAATTCATAAAGTAATTTTTATTTACTAAATTTAATATCATGAAAATATATACAATGTTGAATTAAAAAATTTCTAATAGAAAATAAGAGTAGTATACTAAAA
>UELX01001946.1:0-36319 GCA_900480035.1 Eupelmus urozonus
CTGTGATCGCTTTACTGAGTAGGTTGGTAATTTTTACCAGCTACCTCGTAATTTTTACTATCTTCGGTTTCTCAGTGATTGCAAAATTGCGTACGAGGCCAATATAATAACAACCATATATGTGTATGTTTACAAGTGTCGCTCTGACTATGACTAGCAAAGCTAGTTACGTCCTCACTTTGAAAGTTTCTCTCGGTTCACATATTTGTTTTTCCTGTTAGGCTGTATCATTTCTGTATATATTGTATAAGTTACTACTTAGGGAGAAAGCAATAAACATAATCATAGTAACCTTTACGCGAATATACTGTTCCTATAATTTTAAATCAGTTCGAAGAAACCGAAAGAGATACAAGTATAGAAAAATATAATACTTATCTAGTTAAATTCAAAAGGTAATTTTTCATATTGTTATAAATTATTAACTTAATGCAAAAAATATCTGCATAAATCGTATTGAAAATAATTAAATGTATTCTAATTTTGTTCTAATAAAATTGCTCTGTGTTTAAAAATTTTTTCCATATTTTGAAGATGGCCAAAATTATGACATTTAAAACGAGTGACAACAAAATTTTCAAAGTTGATCTTCAAGTGGCAGTCGTATCAAATGTTATAAAAGAGATGATCAAGCTCCTAGGTGAGGATGAGAATAACGATGAAATTATACCTTTAAACACAATAGATTCAGAGATTTTTGAAAAACTTCTCGAGTGGATGAAATTTCACCAAGATAAACCACATATTGAAATTCCCCCAAAGCAGCAGAAACATATAGCATTTTTAAAAACCGTTTCTTTCACAAAAGAAGTCGGTACAGTCATTATACCTAGTTGGGATCTTCAATATTTTCAGGTAATATTTTTTGTAAATTTGTTTTTTAAAATATCAAAATTGGTTCACTGAATGCAAAGTTATGATACAAAAAAAAAAACGATCAAGAAGGCATAAGTAAAAAAATTGGCGGTAACTGTCTTTTGAAGTCAAAAGTAGTTTTAAAACTTAAAATTTTACAATGCGTATCAAACATTTGCTAAAAAAATCTAGAAACGACTGCAATAGAACTGGTAAAATAAATCTTATAAAAAATAAATTAACGTCCTTTCAGAAAATTCCCATTGACAAACTAATGGTAGTGTTAGAAGCAGCTGAATTTTTGGAAATTGAATATTTGACGCAACTTATTACCAGCTTCTTTGCAAACCTTATAGACGATAAAATGAAGGCCGATGAAAAGATTCGTTTTGAGAATTTCAAAGCCGAAAAATTTTCCGTTGAAACTATCATTGCGATGCTTGCAAAAAAAGATTAATAAAGGACAGTGAGCCGCCCGCAGCAACTTTTAATTACGTACAAATTCAACGGGTTAAGATAAGTCAGAAGCAAATGCGAGTCTCAACACCGTAACCATTGTGGGATCAATTAAAATGTTGATGCTATTTATTATCAAATAAGATCATCAGGAAAATATACTGCTCAAATTGCTTTCAATGACCATCAAGTTATGGAAAGTTGGCCAGGTATTGATATTGTTCGACTGTCGATTGAATATTTTGAACGCTTGCTATTTATCTATTAAAAATTAGAAACTGCATTAGCTGATTTTAATTGTTCTCAACAATTCGATTTCAAAAACATTATGTTATGACGACGGTTAATAAAATTGATCGGACGTTTTAGTACTTATTAGAAGAAAGAACTATCAGTGACTCGTTGTAGCTTTCCAACCATTTTTAGAAGTTAAAAGAAAGAAGCAACATCTATTATTGTTCAAATGATGACTATTACTAGAAACTTAATAGTTTGAATGTGATTTTTATTATTTCCAAGCTTATTGTATATATATTTTATAAGGTGACTACCAATAGTTAACTGTAAAAATTTAGTTTGTCAAGCCTAAAATTCATAACTTCGTTTGACGCTAACTAGAACCTATGAGTCTATTTATCTACTCGAGCGCTATTTATTTTAATGTTTTGTTTATTATCACTAATAATAACATAAACGGTAGTAATAATAATAATCATTATTTTATTTACGACGTTATATATTTTTACAGAAATGTTATTTTATTCTAACTATGTAATTATTTTTTCAATAAAGCTTTTAAGTATTCAATTAAATATCAATAAAAAAATTATTTTTGACTAAAGCGGCGAACTTTATTTCATTTATACATTTACTAAATAGACGTTTTTGAATCCTCGAATTACATTTCTTATCAAGGATATAGAAAACCAAAATAAGAACTTACAAGAACAAAAATAAGAAAAATCGTTAATATTTATTAGACAATGTTAATGATTATTTGTGTGGTTAAGAAAGTAATTTGTATTGTAAATGGAAATAAAAGATATAATAACAAAGGAATAATCAGCAGTAGAACGAAACTCCTAAAGGAAATAAAACTTGCCCGCAAATCGAGAAAAAAATGATTTCTTCCCAAACCAAAATTGCCCAAGACTAAATAAATAATAAAGCAGGCATACCTCAAGATATGTAAGAATCTCATCACCTGCAAAGATAATCTGGCTGTCCGCAAACGCTGCATAATGCAGATAACTACATACACAGTCAGCAGCGTACCGCAAACGTACATCGCCATATCGATCAGCCATAGTCAATCCTTTTTTCCTATTCTCCCTCTCACTCTTTCTTGCCTCGCAATTACAAGCGCGTCTAGTTGCGGAGGATGACTTTTTTGCCGCAAGCCTCTCTCTCTCTCCCTAATGCACGTTTTTTTTTTCTCCCCCAGACCTCGCGCACACACGCACACTCGTCTTTTTTTCATGCGAAACGCAGCGAAGCGTAATTGCGACGAGCTGGGGGCAATCAAAGGGTAAATAAAGCGAAATAAGAGAAGTTATATATAGGGCCGCGCGTGTGGCTCGCGCTCATATTCCCTGAATTATACGACTCTTGTTGGAGGAAAAAAAATCTTCGTAGCCGGCCCTTATGAATTCTTGAGCGCGGCCTGCGCGTCGATGAAAATTTATGTAAAAATATAGTCGCTCAGAGAGAGAGAGAGAGAGAGAGGCAGTTGGAGCGGGAAAAAGCTATGGGGGGGAGTTGGCGCGCGGATTATGGGAGTAATAATTCAGAATAGTAGTTAGGTGTTACATCGAACTTTACGCTTTCTACGTCGAGGCTATAATAATTTAGAGTTTGTCGAAAGGCAAAAGAGCCGCTGAATAATGAGGCAGACGCTTTACAGATGGAGGAAAAATAAAATTCACGCAAACGCGGAAAAAAGAGAATGCGGATACAGTCCAAAGCAATCGCGGCGGCTCCTTAAAACAAACGAGGCGGGCCGAAATTTGAAAGGCCATTTGTAAAAAATGCATAGAGTGGCTCTGCAAAAAGACAGCTGGATTCCGGCGTTCCAGCTTTGCCCGTAAAAACGCACGAGTATTTTTCCAGAGTGGCGCGCGTCCTTCTTGATTTGAAAGCGGCGCAAGCTGCCGGAGCAAGTGACCCACGGGGAAATCAGACCGACAGCCAAGCTGCTCATTTGTCGGCGTCCTAGTCCAATATCGCTTTATGTACACCAGCCGAATGGCCGGCGAGCTTTTCTGGACTCTAAGCGAGATGCAGAGACGGTTTTTCTGCGCTGCGCTTGACTTTGCTAGATTATGTAGGTATATGGGAGGATGGCTCGATGGGAGTCGGATAAATGTGGACTAGGAGGGATGTTCTGACGTTTGCGTGGTCGAGTCTCTTCATTTTTGAGGGATATTATTTTGATGGGGGAGAGAGTGAGCTTTTTCAGAGGAGGCGATGGCTAGGCATTTGTTTGCTGCGCTTAACATAGTTTCTACAGATAAGGGATAAATATATTTATAATATGAAAATAAATATACTTATATGTAAAAATCGAAGTTCTATTGTGAACGGTAGCCAGATAAAAGTTGGTATTGCCGCATTTATCCTCATATAGATACTCTCATTTATGTATTTGACCAAATATGAATTATTATTCAAATTATCAATATTTCGAATTGATGCTTATCTGTATTCTATTTCAACGTTTCAAGCATAAGATAAATTATAACTTTTTTGTTTTTCTTCCACTATAGGAAACCAAATCTAGCATAGGTAAAAGCAACTCGTAAATTCGAAATAAAATTGGTGTATCGACATAAATTAAAGACCTAATTGCCACGACATTCGTCCTACACGCATGACTACACCATCTCCCAAACCCACTTTCATACAGCCATCCAAAAAAAGTAATTTTCCTCTCGGCAATAAAGAAGAAATTTTCAATTTCGATTCCGCCAAAACCCCAGTCCATCGGCTTCTCCCCCGAATTTTCCTTGCTTTTCCGCGGCCCCGAATTCCCTGCGGAAGACAGCCTCGCAGATATATAGGCTCGAGGGTCCGCAGCCAGATGTCTAAGGTCAGGAGGATAGGCGCGCACTTTGTTTGCCCCTTTTTTTTCGGCCCGCCTGCGGAAAAAGCTTTTCTCTCAAAAGTGGGCGCCCTTTTTTTTCTCCTTTTTTAGTATAGGGGATCGCGAAGGGTTGAGATAATTGAGGAGAGCCATTGCCGCGTTGCAGATGCGTGAATTTTTCAAGGCGTTGAATTTATCGGCTGCCGGTTGAGGGGGAGTGGATAGGAGAGAGGGAAAACAGTCGCTGGATTTTTCGGGAATGCGTGGAAAATCGAGGAGGTGTTTTGGAAAGTCGAGATGGAAATGTCGTTACGCTTGATTTATGGGGGGAATTTATGGGCGCAGGTTCGAGTGTTCGGATATGCAATCAAGTTGGTGAATTATTTAGGTGAGCAATAGTCTTATGGTTATCAAGAAAAAGGTGAGCCATTTTATATTCGGGTTGCAACTTTCCGAAAGAATCTCGCGTAATGGTATTGTTTTTGATCAACGTTACAATACAACGATGAGAATTCTGATATAGAAATCTGAATAGCTTATAATAATCAAGAAAAGTGTCTTTGGTACATTTTTTGTCTAGAATAAACTTTAATCAAAATAAAACTCTCGCAATGTTTGCAAATTGAAAATCTCAAAATTGAAAACTCAAAATTAGCTGTGATCTGTTTTTGTCTTTTCGTAATTTTCTATCGGCTGTATTTCTTAGAATCATTCATTGTAGCTAAGAAATGTAAGCTTGATTATTTTTAAACATTAAAAATTAATAAAAAAGGTGGTTAATTTTTCCGCACTCTTGATAAAATGAAGGGTTTTCATATTTTTAACTTGAACTCTCAGTAAACAACTGATAATGTTTCTTTATTGGTTACAAATAAAGCAGAATAAACTTGACAAGAACAAAACTATTAGTTTATCGTAATTGTATCAGCTAGCGCAAGCGCGGGACTTTCAAATATAGCGGCGGCAATCCTATTAAAATTTTACAGCGCGTATAACCGCAGCAGTGTTTATGACATAAAGATTCGACGATCCTACCAAACGCTCGGCATAAACGCATTGATACACGTGAGAAAATCGGCCCAGTTTATGAACGAACAACTGTGCACGTACACTTTTTCGCATAAACGAACCCGCGTTAAATTCTTATGGATTCTCGTCTCTCGATTGTTTATGGAGAAAGGTGAAGAGGATTTGATGATTCATAAAGAGGATCGTTTAATGTGCTGTAAGTATACCTTTTGCAAATAACTCTGGTCTTGTTATGTTTGTTAAATATTCTTCTTCTTTTATGAAAATCATTGTATAATACTTATTTTGGAGGATTTAGTACAGACTTAGTTATCCCTGAGTTTTTTCAAAAACATTTTAAAACATATATTTATACACTACTTTTCTTTTTATTTTATTTACCATGCTTCTATTTCAGATTTGATCACCACGAAATTAGAACGAGAGAGTTTAAAAAAAATAAATAAATAAAAAATTGATCCTTCAGCATACATAAATATAACAAGACTTAACCATGCACAGGTGAGAATAGAAAAAAATAAAATGAATTCTAAACGAAAACCCTTCAACAGTAAATCCAACAATTAAACCCATACATGTCCAGTGCGCTCGCTGTGATCAGGCTGCACCGCATGGTTGAGCGAATGACGGCGCGATGATCGCACTCTGCGCCAACTCCCGCTTATTAGACTTTCTTGCCCGCCTTTTTCCCAGAGATGCAATTATATTATCGGCTATACACAAGCGTACATAACCAGCCCTCCCGCACTCTCCACTCGGCTCCTTCCCCCCTATTTTTTTTCAAGTCCGCTTTTCACCTCTATAATCGTTGAGCCGCATTGCTCGGAAATCTATGTATTATTCAGAGCGGGGATAGAATATAATTAGCTGGCGGGGCTGGAGCTTGAACGAGGCGATGATTTTGAAAGGCGGAGGAGGTTGGTGACGGTGAAACTGTTTGTTGAAAGGACTGATTATAGTTAGTGTTATTTTCTAATGTTGGAGTTTGGTTAAAATGGTGACCGAAATTAATCACCTTAATTTTACAATAAAAAAAAGGTGTGTAATTAATTGGAATATTAGCAAAATATGAGATTCTAAAAGTTATTGGAACTGTCAAAATATAAATTATTAAAAACTAAAATTAATTCGAAGCTGATAATTTGATTAACTAAATCTTGCATACCCATTAAAAAGTAAGCCCAATCAAAAAAGTTTAATAATTAACGCAATTATGAAAACGATCTAAAAAAAATTGAGCAGCAAGAGAAGCCGGCTACATCTGATCCTTAGCGCTCGCAACCCTTTATTCCATCATCGACGAATTCAAAATTCATAACCTCAAATTTCCCCAGAGACAACCACATCCCAATCATCATCATCGCAACCATCATCATCTTAGAATTAAAATTTTTCCTTCAATACCGATTAACCACGCACATAGAATTATATGGAGCAGCGAGCGCAGAGAGCAGAAGCTTTGGAGCGAAGCATAGAGCTTATCGTTAATTCGAGCGCTCGAAATCTGCGTAATTCCCGGGGGCCCTTTCTCGCTTTAACCCTTTACAAACACGCACGTATATGCATTAGAACGGCGGCCTCAAAAATTCATAACTCGCAGAAAACTCGCTCTCCTCGGAACGATCAATTTCGCTCGCGCGAATGTGTGTCTGCTTCGGGGGGGAGAACGGAAGGATGCGCGCCCGCCCGCAGAGGAGAGACAGAGAGCGCCGATTAAGTTTTGAGAATGGCTTTTAAAGATTTATCTGGACTGCGTGGAATTCTATGAGTAAGCATGCTCTATTATTCAGACAAGGCCTCTTGCCTTTCCTTCTTCTTCTGCTTTGCCACTATCTACCCTTTATTCTACTTCCAACTTTTGATATTTTTTATTTTTCGTCTTCGCTGCTGCTTATGTCTATTCCTTTATTTTACAAAATATTGTATTCGCCGAGCTCGATGGGATTAAAGAAACAGCCTGCGAAACAATTATAGCCCTCGGTAGACATTCAAGAATCATTCATATTAAGCTTTTATTATTATTATTCATAAATATAGATTTTCCACACTTGTATACATTTGTAAAGATATCCTAAATTTACTTTTCATTCAGCAACAAATAATTCAAGCTTAATTTATTCAAGATATAAATTTAATCATCGAATACATCAATATACTTCACTGATTTGAGTTAAGAATAAAGTCCTTAGACTTAAATTGCTTCTTTATGCAGCAATTAAAAAATAAGAACCAAAGCCCAACCGAAATAGATTGGAAAGATTTAATAAAAATTGTGACTGGTTTTGAATACTTAATTTGTATTTAACATTTCAATTTCTTTTTGATTGTCATTTCTTGCAAGTTCACGTATACGTTGGTATATAGACATCGATTTTGTTTCTGTGATTTCTCAGAGATTCCTAGAATAATCATATCTAGGAGTTTCTAAAATTATTTAAATATGTAAGTTAGCCTCAAACATGTTATAAAAGATACACCGGAATCACGTAATAAAGTGATTAAAACGAACTTTTTGATTCTTTGTGTGCAAAGCTCGATCTTCCGCACGTTCGAACAACATAGCGTGCACTAATTCACCCTTTATGTACATCATATCGAAAAATTCGGTTCGATGCTTGAGCGAGGGAGTAATTTTGAAATTTAGTAATTACTAATATTTCTTATATAATAGTTGCTTTTGAATATATTTTTGTTATTATTTACGTGAAATTAATAATAAAAACCAATGATATTAAACATTAAAGTAAGAAAAATTTAAGACCAGTACTTATACGATTTCGAAACTTTTCAAATGACTCTATACATGGAATATACGAAACAAAAATAGAAGAAAAAATACGGTGCCATTAGTGACGTCTGTGACTAAAAAGGTTTACTACTGAGAATTCTAAATTACATATTTTCTTGCTAACTCTAATTTTTCAACATAGAATTAAATGTGATTATTAACAAAATGAGTTTTTTTTTTGCAATTTTAATTTCACGATTATATTTTTAACAAATTTTTAAAGCGGCTTATAGATAATCATTAAATTTTTTAATCTTGATTTCTTCGAAAAATTTTGTTTATTAAATAATATATAAATTGAAGATTTTTAAGCATAAAGTGTAAATTTATTTATTTAGTTATCTCCATAATGAAAGTAATAAAATCAGTTAAGTATAAACGAGAATTAAATAATCGAAAAGAAAAAAGTTTAAATATACGTATTATTTATAAATAATTGATAAAACTTGCACATCATGCATTATCCAAACGCTCGATTATACACTTTCGCAGAAACAAGAGCAAACGATTTTAAAATCCTGCGGCTTTACATTGTAAGCTTTAATGGCTTTAAAGTCGGAAGCTTTTAAAATTATAAAATTGTTAATGGCGCTCACAACCGTTTACCCATAAAACATACATTAATCGCATTCTTGCACTTCACATGCAAGCAGCGAAAAACGCACCGGCGCTGTAATCATCCTAATTTTGAACGTCATCGCGGCCGGTTTAAAATATAAAAATTTAATCGGCCGTTAAGGTAATGAGCGCCGATACGCGGAACGTGCAATTTAAACCGTTTCGCAGACACACAACGCATTTATGCAAATTATTCGATATAGCGTTAATAATCTCCCCTTCGAGCTTTCTGAGGGTTATTAAATTGCAATAGAAATCTGAGAGAGGGAGAAGGCGGATCCGTACGTAAGCGGAGCATGTGTAACTAATCATTTCCCTGAAGAAGGCGCGTTTAATGAAAGGAGAAAAAAATTGCTTGCGAGAGGGGATGGCTGTAAATTATACCGCGTGAATACAGCACGTATGCGGTTTAATGTAAATTCTTATCTGTCTTATATGTCAATCGGAAAAACGTACGTTTAATATTACACCTTTTATTTACCCGTGTGGATTCTATCAATCAATCAGATCAATTAGAAAATTATTTCAAATTTAAAAAAAAATTTTATTCAAAATTCATCAAAAATTAACACATCTTGTAAAGTTTAAAGAAAAAATAGTTGACAACGAGAAAAGCCAAAGTCATTTTACTCATTAGATCTTACAGAGACCGACGACGTTTTATACACTTTGAGCCACTCAGCGCAGGTATATACACATAAAAGGAAAGCATTATATATCCGGGCTTGTTTACTAGGGCCGTTGCTAGGGCTACCGCTATACTTCGCTGGGACCTCTAGGTTTTAGCATTGCGCACCAACCTACTTTTCTCGAGCAATTGCGATCCAATTATTCTTTTTCCTTTCTCTCAGCGAGACAATGCCGACTCTGACAATGCCAAAAATTCAGCCTGACTACCTGCACAATATCTGCCGAAAGTGTATCTATTACTTCGAACTACTTGCAAGGTGTTTTTCTCTTATTTTTTCTTCAGAATTAATTAGGGAAATTCGTTATTTGGCATTGTAGGATTGAAACATTCTAGAGTTTGGGCGATTTTAAAATTTGATTAATCATATTTAACAAAGCCGATTTTTATTATTTATTTACTACATCATTTATGATTTATGGATCCTCGATATTAAACCTCTCTAAAAATACGATAATGCATATAGCTTTATAATATGCTTGTTTATAAAGATTAAATTTATGATTTATTTTTTTAAATAATATAAATAGAATTTTTATATGGAACAAATTAGAAGAATAAGAGTATTTAAAAATTATGACGTACTGGAAAATTTTCCTTTATTTAGCAAATCCAAAATCAAATGATTTCGTATTAAATATAATAAAGGATTGAAAGCCTTTTCAGGAAAAATGTAGGTTAAAAAGATTTTTTCTGAAAATAAGGGCAAATATAGAGGGTATTAAAAATATTGTTCGTCTTATGTCTATATCGCCTATCTATATCAAATAATAAGTACTAAGACCCCGAGACAAAATCTTCACTCCTTCTCAAAGTCTGCTAAAAATTTAGATAGAGAATATAAATTGCTTTATTTCAAAAAATTATTGGACATGTTTAGCAAGAACCCGCTTGTATACCATTTCTTCGCATATATATGCGTCAGGTAATATATACCCATAAGCGCAAGTATGAAATTTATCAACGCCAAAGATGTAGAAATAAGAATGCGTGCTTTTATATAAGACGCGTGTATCAAGGGACATTTCTGCATTATATCACATGTTTTTACCAAAATGTTAAATTTACTCCCCCATGCAAGAATAGGTGCTAAATATTATTTTTTCCACGGCTAAATAAAAAAAAATAAAAATAAATGACACAACGACTTTTGTAAAATATGATGTAAAGGGCCAATGACGAAAAAAGGAAATACAGGTAAGAATACGATTCTTATGCATTCTTTTATTCTAGTAATCTGAGTGAAAATATTTCTTTTTTATATAGAACGAATTTTAATTATTTATTGTAACTAAAGAAATGATTGATAGGTTATAGTTTCCGGTATTGTGAAATCTTTTTTTTTCATATTAAAGATTCATTGGCTTGTTTTTCTAAATTATTTATTAAGTGCAATTGATTTTGGGAAATCTATAGAATATATTCTGATTTGTTTGATGATGAAACATTTAACTTTTTTGATCAAACGGCTATTACGTGTGATCGATTCATAAGTAAATCATTTTAGCTGATGAAACTGACTTTTATCTTTCTTACTCGGAACTGTCATTTCCTCTAAAGTCAAAAATACAATTACCTACTTCAACTTATATGATATATAATTTAAATTTCCGATTACTATCTTGTTTTAGATACTTATATAAATAGTTTAAAATTCATAATCCAAAAAAAGGACGTGATATTAATAGCTGAATTTAGTTGTACAAAAATCCTGAAAACTTTGAAATCCAACATTCTCGCCCGCATCTCAACAACAATCGAGTAAACAATCCTTAGTAAAAATAACTCGCCCGATTACAAACCCACCGAAAAAAAAAACCTTAACTCTGAGACATCGAACAGACGTAATTTCCCATCCGACAACTTTCCCAGTAATCGCCTAAAGGCTCGGGAAACGTTTTATCTACGACCTATATTTAACACTTCGCGATCGCCGCGCGACAATAATTAATTTCGAGGCGCACCCGCGAGAAAGATTTACGACCCCAGGAGCTTAAAATTCCGCGATTGATCGCGTTATCAGAGAGGCCGGCTCAGCGCGGACAGGATTAATCGTTCCAGCAGCGCAATAAAGAGCGAAGCCTCGAAGAAATCGCTGCTGGCCGATCTCTAGTTAGTCTTATTAGATCGTTCAGAGAGTTCTATTATTGCACCTGCTGCTTTCTATTTTGCTAAGCTGTCTAGTGTTGCTGCTGGGTTAAAGTCTTTTTCGCGTTTGGTTTTTGTAGAAAGTTTTTATTTTTTAAAGACGGGCTAGTTTAACTGATGCTTTAAAATACGTGTATAGGATCGCGTTAGATTTAATGTGATTAGCAAGAATGAAGCTCGAGGTCAGTCTGATTTTGTTGGGCTGTGCAGTGTTTCTGACGGTAGACAGTCGTCGGATTACGAAAGACGATCCGCCGGAAGGCAAAGTCGTGATTGAATCGGTACCAGAACCTGGTTAGTTTCTTATATATTTTTATATAATAAAAATAACAAGGATTTAAATCGCATTTTGAATGGAAAATTAAATGGTCCCTTCCTTGGTAGGAAATTGACCAGAATTTGCGGTCGACAAAAGTCAAAATGACATTTATCTAAAAATTCTGTTCAAAGAATTTCCAGAATTTTTAGATAAGTGTCATTTTATTATTTGTCAACCGAAAATTCGGTCCAAAATATGGTCAATTTTCAATTAAAATTATTAAGACGCAATTACTTTATTTCGTTATTAATGTAATAGTAAGAGTTGATTAGGATTCAAAGAATCTATGAAGATTAAGTCTAACTAATTAAAACTCATGCTCGGAATCTTACTGCAACTTTGCATGTAAAGACAATAAAGATAAAGTAATTTCGAATATAGTGTACAAGTCTGATCTAAGTCGAACATTATCTACTAAACTATTTTATTCCATTTCTCTTCATCGGATTCAAATTTGTTTTAGTTTTTATTTAGCTAATTCGAAAGTATAGTATTCGAGGTTTTAAGATTGTTAACGATCATTCAAAGATCTTAAAGCTCAAGGAGTTAGTCAATTTTCATAAGTTTGAACGAAAATAGTCTAGCACTACTAACTTTCATTAGCCTCGGAATATTAGTGTAAACTTAAGTTTGAAAAAAATGGACTTAAACAATTATTGCACGAGGTCACATAATTTTATCGAATTTTCGAAGTACTAATCTCGATATATCAAATTTTCGAAAATACCAACATTTCTTTGCTCCAATAAAGCCGTTTTTCAAAATAGACTTAGTCTTCTTGTACCTTAAAAATCACATTACTGAAATTTAAAACTACAGGATAAGAGCGAAAAATAAAAAGTATATTTATTTTTTTCAGAGAGACCAGATTTTCTGGCCTACTCATTAGGCCATGGATTCATGAAACAATACCGTATCGAGAGCACACAAATTCCATTCCCAAGGCTACTACAAATACCGAAGGATCTGGAAAACAAATTCAAGGTAAAAAGAAAAAGCACTCTGAAAAGCATCTCGCTAAAGTAAAATCCAAAGTAAGGTTTTGTTGAAAATCCGCGTCGAAATGAAATTGAAATCGGCGATACGAGCAGCGAAAGCCCTAGACTGTAAAAGTCGGGCGATATTTTTCGAATCACACGTCTATCGGGCTATATAATATTCCGATAGAAGATCGCGCGCCCGCATATAGCGGATAGCGAGCTATGTATATAAACGGCTCGACGAATTCTCGGCATTTATGTTTCAGGCGCTGGAGAAGCCGGCGAATTTTACGAGCGATCTCTACGTATTCGTCAAATCGACCTACGCGCTCAGCGGCTCCGAGATGTTCTCTCTCATCCTCCGCAGGCGGATCTGCTTCCCGCATCCGCACAACAAGTGCGTCGATCTCGAGAATATCGGCGAGCTCTGCTGTCCCTTCTGATTAGTTGTGCAGTAGTCCATGAGCTTTTATTTTCACTTTGAACGACCTATTGTCTTATGTAGAGACGAATGATATTAAAGTTATAGTTTATAGTTTGAAGGCTGTAAAGAAAAGCAAGGTGTTATCTATTTCAAAATTTTATATAAATTTTATATGTCAATACATATTTGCTTTTTCAACGCTATGCATAATTTTTAACAATTGTTTAGTGACTATTATTGTATATAAATTATACTGTATATCGTGCATGTAGGCTATATTTACCTATACATTATATATATTTTCATAATTAAATAAAGTATTTATATAAACCAATCTTTTTTATGCGTATTTTAATGTTTTATAAAAAAATAATAAGTAATATATGAATTTTTCCAAACCTTTACACTGTTAAATTATCCATTAAATTTAATACACATATATTGATAGCAAAATTTTTGTTATGTACATTAAATAAATAATGCACAATCGCATTAAATTTATTGCAAATACACATGAAATTTTTAATACTTGCATCAAGAGACTGAAGTAATTTTTCATTGCATTTTGTGCAACCGGTATATTTTATTTTCCTTAAGTATCAATCATTTCTACTTTCAGAACATGTACATTAAATTTAATATGGGAACACCTAACAGTGTAACGTGACTACTTTCATAGCATAGTTACAGAATTAGAAAAAAATCTTAAATGATGGCACTTTTAAAGTTCCTATTAAAAAATGTTTCAAGGTATTACAACGCAATTTCATTCAGAATCACTGTCAACAATAGCTATTTTCTTAAATTTCTTACGAGGATTTTCAACTGCAATTTCATTTTCTTCATCTTCAGTTTTTGTTTTCGTAGTTTTTGATCCACGCGTAGCACGTTCTATTAGAATTAAAATATTATGATTTAAATATCCTCAAATGTTAAAAACGAAAAAAGTATAGTTTTAATTTTAAAAAATTACCTTTAGAAATAATACTGTCTGTGTTTAACTCTTGAATTTCTTTCAAAAGATTATTTCGTTTTTGCACTTTTTTACATTTTTCCAGTGTTGGTCTTCCTTTAACTCCATTATCTTCTAACAATTGTAAAAGACAAGTGATTTTGGCTTTATATGTTTTACAATCTTTCAAAAAAGTATTGTAACACTGCACTCGAATCCCTGCAGCTCGAATATACTTTTTTAAGCTATCTATCTTCATTTCTGAGGAACTCTAATAAAACCATTATATATTATTAATAATCATATTTATCAAATAATAAAATAAGATGAAAAGCAACATTACTCGCGTAATTACAATTTAATTGTAATTATTACACTTATTTTACAGATTTATAGGCAGATTACGAATAAGGTGTTATTTTAACAAGTTATTATTTTCTTACTTTTTTACTTTTCTTATTTTCATCCTGACTTGGACTGTCTTTTGACTTATCTTTTTCATTTAAATCTCTTTCCCCATCAGAACTTGATTGTGATGCTGTCTTAGATTTTTTAGAAACTACCTTTTTGGGCTTTTCTTCTGGACTAACAGATTTCTTTTTTACATCAACAGTAGATTCATTACAAGATTCATCATTAGAACTGGACTCTGCTGCTGAAGCATCATCTTTAGAATTTTTTGAATCTGAAGTTTTACTTTCATTTATTTCATTTTTTTTAGAAATTTCCTTAACTTTTGAATCTCCATCTGAGTCTGAAGTATTTTTTGAAGAATCATCGTTCAATGATGTTTTCTATCAAAAAGGTGTTGATAATGTATAAAAAAAATATAAATACAATACACAATTTATGATTCAATAATTTATAAATCATACAAAGTTACCTTTTCAATTTTGGAAGTCTTCTTGACATTAGGAGTTTTGCTTTTATCTATTTTTTTATTTTTTTTAGGAACTTCTTTAACTTTTGAATCTCCTTCTGAGTCTGAACTATTTTCTGAATCATCATTTAATGATGGCTTTTTCTATAAAAGTGTTCATAATATATAAAAAAAATATAAATACAATAAAAAAATTATGATTCAATAATTTATAAATCGTATGAAGTTAACTTTTTCTCTTTACCTTGTCAATCTTCGTAGTCTTCTTAATATCTTCTTCTGAAGTAGATTCACTAGACTTTAGTTTCAAAGATTTTGTAGATTCATCGCTAGAACTTAATTCCAAAAAACTTTCAATTTCAGAAGTTTTTAAATAAGATTTTCTCTTATTTAACTTTTTTGATTGATCTGAAGATTTATCATCAGAATTATCAGAATCACTTCTTTTTCGTTTCTTTGAATTTTTGTTATCTTCATTTAACTTATCTTTTGATAAAGTGCTGTCCTTTGAATATTTATTTAAATACATTAGTATTATTAAACCATTTATTTATAATAAAACTAATTTATTAATTAATTATACCTTTTTATCATCTGCTTCTTCTGAATTGTTAGATTCTTCAAGTTTTAATTTAATAGGGCTAGAAGTTTCATCGGAATTTGATTGCATAGAAGTTTTGGTTTCAGAATTATTTAAAACAGATTTGTTCTCGTTTTCTGTTTTATTTTGCTCTGAAGCATTATCATTTTTTGAATTTGATTTCTCCAAATCAAATGAATTATTTTGATCTTTTTGCTTTGACACATTTAAAGTATTATCATTTTCCTTCGATTCATTTGTGTCACTGCTTAATAAGACACTCCCCTATGAAGTAAAAGTAAATGATTTAATTTTTTTTATGAGTAAAGTCGAATTCATTTTTATAAAGTAAATTCGGAAAACAATAATTAATAAATAATTTATACAATTAAGTTTGCGCGCCATTCTTTGCAAATAAGAAATGACAAAAATATAGTCATGTAAGGTAATATATCCAGATTCGCGCACAGTGATATTATTTCTTATAAAATATAGATGAGTAATCTTTAAAAATTGACCAATCAGCAATACGATTTAGAAAAAAGTCAGCACTTAGCGCGGGAGAATTGGGTCCGATAATCCTAGGGGAAAAAAGCGCGGGAAAAGAACCTCAATCTGGACGTTCACTTACGATAAATAGAAAATTCTATATCAAATGAGTCAGAGGAAATTAATGACAAATAGAATATTAGGCTTTACTTTCAGTTTCGTTTTTGATTCATCATCTGAAATTTCCATTTCAATCTTCTCGGGAGAATTTTCTTGCAACTGAACACTTTGTTTTGATTCTGACTTCGATACTGACTCTTCAGTTTCCATATCATTTTCATTGTTCACACTTTCCATTTTCTCGACAGCTGACGCGAATACTTATTTAAAAACACGACTTTGCTTTTCTTTAAGGAAAAGTTTTGACGACTCGTATACGTATGTATAGCTTGTTTAACTTCATACCAGGTACGTACTGGTCGGCTTAAAAAGTCTAAACAATGTGCACAGTTTCGGAGCCAACGTAAACATGTGCGCCCCCAATTGCTAGGGTTTTTTCTTATTTCGATCACATGACCTTAAAATCTCTATGATGGTTTAAAAAGAAAATTTAACTTTGTATTTATAATTTTTTATGATAAACAGAAAGAATAGATTATAAAATTAATTAAGTAAAGAAAATTAATTTTAATTAATAAAAAGGATTACTATGTCGGATTAATTGATACGAATTTTTTTGAAACTATAATTTTATTTTTTGAAAATGTGCTTTTGTGAGCAGTGAATCGCATATACATAACAAAATATAATCGATGTAACAACAAAAAACGAAGTTATTACGAAAACGCTGAAGAAAATTCGACGTGAGAATGTAGACTAAAAGTTATGCTTTATAACTCTTTTTAAAATAATATCAGGGTATTATAATTCTTTGATACATATAGCTAGAAATGTCTATAAATACAAATAATTTTACAATATATGGCATCAACTTTTTCTACATAACTTATAAAAATGCTACGCAAACTGTGAATCAAAACATAGTTTCACAATTTAGAAATTTTTAAATAAATAATATTAGAATAGAAAATTAGCAGAAAAAGGAAATATATGTTGTGCTTAGTTTACAATTAAGTGACAAGCTTATCTAATCACCTTCTGTGTATATTTCCCAAACTAAATTAATCAATTTATTAATAATGGTTTAATATATGCATGTGTATTTTATGATTTTCTTTGTTATTTTCATCATTTGTTATTAATAACGTGCACATTTAATGGTCTGCTTTATATTTTACAAAAACGCCATGAATGATTCTTAAATAACTTAGTAAAACTTGAAAAGTTTTTTCATTGTTCTTATTGACTTTTTAAAGCTTTTGCTTTCGCAGAATCATTATGTTAAACTTGAAGCACAATAATCGCAAAAAAAATCCAAGCAAATATCAACTAGACGTTTTTACATATTTTCATCAATTCCTTCAATATTAACACATATTCGAGCATTGATGATAAAGTATATATTTCACTAAGCAATAAAAGAAACAAAAAAGAAAGTTATAAATTACATATCTACGTCAATTTAATAAAATAAAAAAACAAGTTTTTTGGCATTGCTTCTGTAGATTCAGTCATGTTATTAATTTTATAAGAGATACAAATGCATTTTGTTTTATAATATCAAAACTTTTGTTAATTACGTCAGTAGCATTCATTGTTTGTTTTATTAGTAAAATAAACATAGGCAGAATGCACCTATTAACAAAATAAAATGTTGAACAAATATGTATATTATTATTATAATTATCAAATCTAAACTGACATTATTAATTAGTTAACTTATTGTAAACAAGATACATGTATATACAGTTCAAACAAACGAAAATTAAACGATCAAAACAAAATACATTTGTATCTGATCTACAATTAAAGAAATAAAAATTATTTTCCTTCTCTCGAATTTCAATTTTTTGTCTACATTTCAATCTATATAAAAAAAATTAAAGTTTCTACGCAAAAATCGAGAGCTTCTCGCTTTGACTTTAACACATATATATGATCCGCTTGGTGATGGTGCTGCATGAGAAAAGTCTTGTTTGCGTGTGTGTGTGTATATTATATAAATATATATATATGTATATATAAACATATACATATACATATACATATATATTCTCTCCGATAAGATAGATCTCGTGCGGATTAGTAAGAGAGTCAACGAAACAATAAGCGCAGAATATACATATACATCATTTGAGCTCGAGAAAATCTATTTCTTTGCGGCTTAAACGTGCTCAAGAAGCAAGCAGCGATTAAGTCAGTCAGTCTTTTTCTCGAAAAGCGAGAGTCGGGTTTTAATAATATATTTTTCGCGCGCACATTACTTATTATCTTTCTTTTTCAGTATCGTAAATTAAAAGCACGTATACTTTATCAGAAATCCGCAGCTTCTGCTGTTTCAAAAAAAAAAAATATTTCTTATTTAATTAATTATGTTATTATTTTTTTATTTCAGAAAATAAATTTACTATAAAAATAATTTAAAAATCAAAATATTTGTAAATATATTTTAAAACAACAAAGTGTGCAGATCTCTGAAATCTCATTTAATAAAAACTATTTGTCGAAGCTCTGTTTAGAACAATTTATGTTCTGATGTTATAGGCGAAATTTTAAATTTAATAACTATCATTGAATCGACTCTATAGCAATCTAAATTTTTATACCCAGTAAAAATGCGATACAATGATCCACAGGAGGCGACATTATTACAAACGGCTTAATTAAATCTAGCGGACACTCAATCTAGTTATAAAGAACATTCATTCGTTTACACTTTTTTCCTAACAGTTTTCCGATTATAATGGTATAACGTCCGATTTAGATACTTCTCATCATTATCGTCTTTAATTTTTTTTTTAATTTTAATATTCTGCTGTTCTGATAATTATTTCAAATACATTAGAACACATTAAAAATGTACTATTGTAACTCATATTCTGTTTAATTATAACATTACAAAATGTCAAAGTGTTAGCAGATATGAGATTTAAAATTTTTACATTTGAAAATTATCAGTTCAATCATGAAGTTAAAAATTAATTACCAATAGAATGATGAGAGTATAAATCGATGCTTAATCTAATCTAATGACAATCTAACAACTTGTTACTATAGTACTGAGAGGAAACGTGACGAGATTATTTCGTACGAATTAATAAAGAGTATATAAAAACAAAAGCAATATAATTATTTGTTCGAAATATCACTCTTATCAACAGAAGTTGCTAAAATTTACTACTCACTTAAGTTAGATAACAAATTTGAAATATTGACAACTGACTAATATTTTATTTTATATAACTCTTTATTGATTTAGTATTACTGACAATCGTCTTCCTCTTAAAGCGTTTGATGAATCTTTTAAAGAGAAAAAACTCAGTTCTACGAGATTCGAGGCTCAAAAGTGAGTACGAAGCTTATACAAAGAGTCAATAAATGACAGTTATAACTTCGAGAGTCTATTTATCGTACAAAAACTGTACAATTCTGCCGAGTATTCTTAAGTCAATTACTGTTTTTGTAATGTCTTGGCCCTACTTCATTTCTGGCAAGTATTTCTTTTTTATTTTTGGTGGCACCTTACGAAATATATCGATATAACTATCTTAACGGAATCATTGTTAACGTAAAATTACGAGGTGCAGTAACATCAACAACTACGAAAGCATTACATTACGTGTAATCGTTAAAATTATTTTAAGCAACTCATTAATTACTTTGTTGCAAAACTAACAATTTTTTTTATAAAAAGTGAACGTACAAATTTTTTTGACATTGTGTTCTAATGACAAACATTAAAAATAAAAACAAATTTTTTTAACTCTAGTAATTGACGTGATTTACAAGACGTACGTACTACATTTTTTCCATTCTTGAATAATTCAATCAACTACAGTAAAGGTAAGTCATAACAACATTTCTTTTTCAAGAACCTAAGGATTGTGTTTACAGCGCGTTTAAAGACAAAGACTTTAGATCGAAAATATTCAGTTTGGCTGCGAGTTTCTTTTAAATGAAAACTAGTTCTACTAATTAGTTTTATTTTTCATGCTGAACATTTTTCACCTTACAATTTTTTCTCGTCAAAGCTGAAAAATCTCTCTCAAGTTCCGTTATCGCTCATTGAAAATGCTCAATGTTGTACTTTTTATACAGTCTTACACGACTATAGTAGTTTCCTCTTTTTCATTAATTCTAGTTTTATTAGTACGCGCAACGTTTCGTTTTCCGCATCTAGATACAAAAGATTTTTGAAACTATATTCTACTTAGTCTTTTATACAAGAAAAAAGTAGAAAAACGAACAAATTATCGATACGATAAATGTATGGTTATAACTAAAATAATTTAAATAACAAGAAATTATTAAAATATACATTGAACTTCGGCTATCCTACGTAGAAGCGCCGGAAAATTTTAAACATAGAAAAGTGCGCTCTTGTTATATTTTTAAAGCTGAGACCGATATGTGTGGCAAATGCGTTTTACACGATATAAAGATTCTTTGATATAGTTCCTAGCGAATTTGTCGAGGTTCTTAAGTATTCGTAATGTTAGAGAGCGATTCTGACTACAAATAGTAAAAAAAATTATTGCTCTTTAGATTTGAATGACAAAGCTCCAAAGATATATTTAGTTTACGCTGGACAGTTAAATATCTTTCACGAAGCCAACTTAATTATGATATGCTTTAATGTATTCTTCAAATTCGTTTCGAATGCATGATGATGTGTTATTTTTAATGATATTATGATAGATTATTACCATCCTTTCTTAACTTGCTTAAGAAAAGGAACGGCAAAGATGTAATCTCATTCGAAAGACATAAGATTTGCTGGAATAGGCTTGCGATCCGTCGCGCCACGCACCGTCGCCCGTAATTCTTTTAGCCATTGGTCTGCCATTTCACTCGATGTCGCTCTAAATTTGTATACATTTCTTAAAAAAAAAGGTAATAAATATTAAGCCTATTAAGATTTATTAGAAAATTGCAACGTAATTTAGATTTTTATATATGCTATTTATTTTAATTTTAAATAGTATTAATAATAAATAGATATGCTTACCTTTTTTCGGATCAGCCAATAGGAAAGTGTCAGCGTGATACGTATTATCTAATGTTTCAACAATCCATCCCAGTATAGACACCATTTTGTATGGCTCTCGTTTAAAATCCCCTCTTTCATTTCTATATTGTAATCAAATAAATAATTCAATAATTTTATCAAGATAATTCTAATTTTTTTAAAATCTTTTAATTTTATTTAAAATTTTTTAAACGTTGTAGACTCTTGAAATATCGGTTTAATTTTAATACTTAAACCAGGTATTCTAATCTTTATATTAATTTTAATGTAATTCAATGACGATCGATAAATTCATCGCAATAAATTTAAATAATTCCAATCTTTTGAGACACTATACAATTGTGTTCAACTGATGAATTTTATACAGTTAAAAAGCGCTTATTATATTAAATAATATTATGTGTAAATATTTGAAAAGTAGGTGTTAAACTGTTTTTACTTAAAGAAAAAAATTCACTTGAAGTACTACTCACCCTTTAAAGCATTTCGGAGAAAAATAAACGATCGATGAAGCCCAAAGTTGAACCCAGTATCTCTGCCAAGTTGATACCGCAGGTTTACGTCCATCCCGTAAAACTACTTTTCGCCTCAAAGAGCCTTGCATTATGCAGCGAGGCTCTATTGAGCCATCAATATCGCACGGTAAAACCGATAGTGTGCTAGAAAAAAAATTTTAAGATTTACTTACGATGCGTGAAAAATCAGAAAAAACTGAAAAAAGGAATACGGTCTGTTAAAAATTGTAATATTTTTCTCCAAAACTATAGTTTTTATAAATTCTTATTGTTTTTAGAAAAAAAAATAAGTTTACTCGCGAAAATAAAATAAGTAATTTAAAAAATAAAAAAAAACTGTCTTCAAGACTATATAAATTTAGTACCCAGAATAAAATACGTGTAAATATTTAAATTCATATCCATAAAAACATTATTAATCTGCACCTGGTCTTGGACAGCAAACTGCAGTCGTCGTTGATGGCGTCGGCCGGCGATCCCGGGGAATTCTGATCGAGATCCACGATCTGGGTGACCGGATGAGGCTCCTCCAGCACGGAATCGTCGAGCAAATGACGCACGGTTACGTGATTGGTCTCAAGAGGCACCGTGGCCTTGCCGAATATGCTGCAAAGTCAATCGAAAAATGCTATTACTATCAGTACGATGCCACTGGGCGCCGGTTTTATTCATGCAATGACGGTGCTTCATTAAACATGGTAAGTTATTTTATTACTTTTCTCCCGCTAATTCTCTTCGATGCATTAAAATATAAATACTTAATAAACTAAAATTATAATTAAGACACTTAAAATATACAGTTTGGGATACTTATTCGAAACGACACGATTAATCTAAACATTTAGAAATATACTTTTCAGTAAAATCAAATTTATAACAAAAATTTTTCAAAGTTTTTAAAAGGTAAACATATTACATGCTTGTTTTAACTGAAATTAACAAAATTCATAGGTAATACTTAAATATAAACAATTGAGGAAATGATTTTTGTCTGTTAACATGCTTAAATATAGGTAATCGATTGATGTTGAACTAAAAGTAAATACTGAGGAAAAATGAATTGAATAAATAGTCGTATAGTTATCATGACGTTACTATTTTTCCTTTTATAATCACACCCATCATCATGTCATATTATCACGAAACTATGTACAAAGTCATTTTTCTCAGATGATTCAGTAAAATTAAACTGAATGCGTCGCATGCACAGGCTGAAAATGGAAAATGACTTGGACAAACTTATGACTGCATAACACTATTAAAATATTTACTAAGACTATAAATGTAAGCAGTAGTAAATGAATTGTGTCGCATATCCCTAGACGCGGACTCTTGGGACTCACCCAGGAGTTGTCAAGCTAGGTCCATATTTGCCTCCTTGTTTATGGAAGTTGCGTGGAAGACTCGTACTACGAAATCTAACAAGTTCATAATCGTCATTGCTAATTCTTGAGTGAAACGAGTCTAAATGAAATAGCTCGAACGAAATTTTCTAGTTTCGTTTTTACAATACGTTTTTGTCCAAATTATGGAGTATGAATAGTGATTGCAGATGATTTAACCAAGATTAAATGCTTACTATGATGCATTGTCAGCAAGATAAATTTTGAATAATTATTTAGAAAACAGCGCAGTTAAAACTTGCATAAGAAAATTATTTAAAATAAGATTATGTTTCAAAAACAATAAAATATATATGACTGAACTATTTAAAATATCAAATAATACATATATATATATTTTGTATAATACAATTTTTCCTCTCTCCATTTTTAATCTAATTCATGTGTCTAAATGTTTAAAAACTTCTTACTTAATTTTAACGTATTAATATTAACGTTAAAATAAAACACCACCATCATATTTTATTATAATTAGCTCAAATAAAAAGGCAACAAAAACACTTTTAAGCCATAATTTTATATCTGTATCAACTTACTTCGTCCCAAGACTACGACACTTGCGGTGGCCAGGTACGAATTTATTGGCTGCTGAGGCCGCATGCAATCTCAGAGATCCGGCACAGCCTCGTGCAGGTGATAGAGAAAGAGCTGCGACCCCCGTCACGACATCGCCAACTGACTCTTTACTACTGCTAGAAGACGGGACTGGTGAATTTGGCTCGAGTTTCATAGATAATCTGAAAAAAAAAAATTTATTATAATTTTGTAATTTACCCAGATTTTATGAAGTGCAATTTTTAAAAAATACTTAAAAATAATTATATACTAACTTATAGTGGTCATCTTCAAGAAACTTTTGCAATTCTTCTATATATCGAACACTACTGATATATCTTTGAACATCTGGTAATGGAACAATGCATGGATATTCACTGGCTTGAAAGATTGCTACTTTGGTTAAAACAGCATCCATTTTTAAAATTCGTTGGTGATTGTCCCCATTCTAAAATAATCGAAATTCATGATTAGATAATAGAAGGTTGATCAAAGAATAAAATTTCTTACTACTATATGAATTTGCTAATATGATTCTATTTTATGAAAGTTTCTTTATTTAATCTTACTTTTGATGCTGGATGTGCCATATCAATATATACAAGATCTGTCAAAAACAATCCTAAATAAGGTATACATGGCAGTTTGATGCTATCAATGTGTTCTCGTAGATTAATCCAATTACTTTTATCACTAAATAAGTCAGCAAGTTTGTCAAAAGTGGTTTTGTCTTTCTTTGATAAACAAGCCCATGTCTTGTTCAATCTGTAATTTATAGTTACGAAAATTATTTAATTCTATTTAAAAATTATTTTATTAAGTTGATACTGATTAAAACTAAATAAAAATTTTACCTATAAATAGAGGCGCTATGTAAACCAGATATAATAGCAAATAAGGAGTGTAAATTGTTTAAATCATAAAGTTTCTTTGCAACGCGTATAAAATGTGCCAAAATTTCAGATCTTTGCTTTGGTGTTGGTGCATTCAAAATTTCTTGAACTGTCCAAAAGCTTACCTAAAAATATGTTTTTTATTAAAATTTGTGTAGTTAAAGAAAGTATAAACATTTTGAAAAATAACTATACAAACATGATTAAATCGTCTTGTAAAGCTGACTACATTTGGAGCAACCAGGAGTTTGTTTTTCTTATTCCAAGAACAGCTGGATAGCTCTTCAGGTCGAATACTTTTGAAGACATTAGCATCAAGCAATGTTAATTGCCCTGCTAGATCTTCAGCCTGGATCTCGGTAGCCACAGTAGCATTTGGCACTGGAGAATTGACATTGCATCGCCCAGGCAATGAATTTGACTTGCATGCCACAGATCTAATGACAAAAAGTATGAAATTAATTTTAAAGAAAATAAATTTTAATATTTATAATATACTGATGTTAGAAGAAATAGTAGGTTATAAAGTTGTATTAATAAATACACACCCATAATTATCATAGCAGCTAGATATAGTAGGTGGAGTCAACTCTGAATATTTTCTATAAGTTCTACATTTTTCTCGCTGCTCTTTACGTTCCTTCAGAATCTTGTCACCTGAATTTACAGTGCTAGGTAACAAGAGTCCGCTAAAGGAGTTTGAGTCTGGACTGTAAGATTTGTCAGAGCAATCGTTGGGTCCATACTTTGATTTGAAGCACCAAAACAATATTAGTCAATATTTTAGTTCACAACTCACGGCAAACTGTTAATTTTAAGAAATGCAATTAAAGGTTTTTACCTCGGACAACCGTAAAGTAGAAACTGATTCTGTAGATAAATCTCGGGGCATGGAGGTATAATGCAAATCAGCCATGAGGCCGAACTACTCAATAGGCGCATTGCATCTTCCATTAAACTCCAAAGTGCGTATGTGTTGTAAAAGTCACTATAACACTGTAATAGAAATAATTTTTAATTAAAATCATGAGAATATTTAATTTTTATATTAATGATAAATATTAAAATCACTGGCTTAAAGATACAAAGTATAAAATGACTTTATAAGTGTTATCAATTTGACGTAATTAGAAAAATGACTTTATAATGAATAATTCATAGTTAAGATAACGTAACTATGTATAAAAATAGATATGCATAGGATAATATAACTATGAGTGAATAAAGAATAAAAATATTAAAATATTTTAATTGAAACAGTATTTATATAATTTCTTAATAAGTTATAGTTGTATCGATTAATTTGAAAACATGTAAACAATGAGTAAATTTATGCTTATCAAGTCTGTTGGAAAAACCACTTGTGACTGGAATCCAAAGTATCATGAAGCATTATATGCAGACTGAACTTTGTGCAAATTCATTGAAAAGTGATGAAATCTAAAACTAGATTGCTTCTAAAACATTGAAATATTTTCATACATAACACACTGCTGAGTATAGTAACTGCAGTTCTAAATATGCAATCTCGCATTAAATTTTAATTGCCCATATTAAAAATAATACGAAAAATAAATCAACACACATTCTTCTATTTACGTCAAATGCTCAGCGTAGAAAATTTCAGGAATGACCTGACGCACAACCAGCAAACTTTTCCCCCAAAAAAGCACTGTTTTCACTCATCGATGCACAAGCAAACTCCAAACGTCACTGCATCACGCAAAGCACAAGCGTCCACCCAGCAAGCCCATAGAGAAGGCGAAAAAGAGAAAAACAGAATGAAAAATTAACCTCGAGTAAGTAATCAGAAGGCCCAAGGCGGAGAAAACGCGCTGGTCCGTATATTTTTCGGAGTCGCGGCGCACAGAGGGAGGACAAGAGCAGCGCGAAAGAGAAAGAGTCGGAAGGGGCCGAGAGGCGTCTTTTTTGCTCCGGAAAAAAACGTCGCAGGCGCCGCGACTGCAAAAAAAAAACACAAGACACAAGCATATACACACACACGGCGTCCCGTCAAGGTCGGTCGACGATGTGTATCCGGAAGCGTCGACGGCAGCAATAACTTCGGTGGGGAGATGTGTATATATATGTATATATAACAGGGGCGTCTCGTGACAGCTCGCGGTGGGCCAAACTGAGAGCTATATGTATATATACACTAGGCGCGCGCGCGCAAACGATCCTTTTTCACATGATCGAAGAGCGGCGTTTAAAAATATTTTACCTACGTAAGTGTATTATGGATCGAAGAGCCGATGACGAGAGGACGAGAGAGCCAAGCCGAAAAATGACGTTACACAACAAACATCTGCGCCCTCCCCGCGAACGGCGCAAACTCGCTGCCTCTGCCTGCTGTTGCGCTCTCTTTCTGCCTGTATATACTATATAATTGTGTGTATAGGCTCTATATAGGTGTTTTCCGTATTATGGGCCTGGCACACCTACTAAGAGCACCGAGGGGGAGCGAGACTCTCTGCGCAGCTAATACATATATATCATGTCCTAGAACGGATACAGTCGTTTCTCGGTGTGCGAGGAGAGGAAATTTAGTGGGGCGGGAAAATGGGAGGCTTTTAAGAGCCATTTTCATGAGATTGCGAGATCTGTGATTATGTTTTTCCTGATGAGGCTTTTAGTAATCATTTTATTCTACTAGGCTAATGCAGAGATATTAAAATAATATTTTTTTTTCATTGGCAGAAACAAAATTTTTATTTTGAATTATAAGTAGCAACATTTAGAGTTATACATCAAATCGATAACAAGTTTAATCACATGACTTTTCACTTTTTATGCAATTTAACAAAAGTATTAATTTCTTTTTATTTCTATAAAATTACATAATTTTTTAAAAACACTAAATTAGTACTAAAAGCTACGTCGAAACTTGGAAAGTCAGCTTTAAAATAGATTTTAAACCGCGAGATGTCGTAATCTGAAGCAAATTTTAAAATTTAACAACATTAACGTTTTAAATGATAATATTACGTAATAAAATTCTTATCAATAATCTTAATGTTCGATAGATATTAAAAAGTCAAATTACCGGAGCTTTTTACTGTAATTAAATAAAGAATAGGCAAATTCACGAAGATCAACTCATCTTGATTATCTGACTTAATTATCTTCTCACGGCTGAGTTATCTTTCATCTTGCCGACCTTATCCCAACTCGCGCTTGCGGTGCTGCTATCGCTATGCTTGCTGCTTGTTTTGGCCGCCGACCACGTGTTTATTTGCGGGTGTAATACTGTGCGAATTGTTAAGTTTTCCTTTAAGAATGAAGTCGTTTAGTCTTGTGGAATTTAAAAAAGTATAAATAGCAGTCTGATACAAATTCTTTTCAAAGTTTCAATAAACATTTAAATAAAGCGTTAGGACTATGGATAAAATGGAAGAAAATCTTGATCTTGACAACCAAAACTGTAGCTTTAAAAAACCAATAACAAACAATGAATCTGATAACTCGAGTTCCACATCCACTTTGACAGTTACAGATCCTGTGAATTCAGCATTGACAAGCACAGATGAAATTCTGGGTTCAAAAATAATAGATAAAACAGACAATCCTTTGATTTCTGATATTACGTTGTGTACTCAAGACAACAATGAAATTACAGAAACAAGTGACTGTTCACCAACAAATAATTCTACTAGTGTGAATATTGAGATTTCAAATGAAAATGCTTTATCAAGTATTAACAGTGGTGTTTCAAATCAATCGATTGTTGAAAAATCAGTATTACCAATGGATACTTTGGATGATGAACAAATAAATAAGTGTGAGAAAGATAGTGTTTGTAACAATTCTGAGACATGTAACTCTCAATCTATGATTGACAATGATATTGTGTTAGATAAAGAATTAATTACGATAGATTGTGAAAAAAAACTTAACAAAGATTGCACAGATCTGAAAAATCTTAAGAATACAGAATTAGGAAATAATATTGCTAATGACAAAGATAGAGACATTTATTACATAGGTAAGTAAATTTTAATTTACTTTTATTATGTATTTTATAAAAACTCTTTGTTTATGTATAAATTGGGTACTTTAATAATATTAAACCATGATTTTTTTGCTCCTGTAAGTTTTTGTAATTTATTAAACATCATTTCAGATACACAGACATCATTGGGAGCAATAGCTTTACAGTATGATAGTTCAGATGATGATGAAAATAAGATTGAAAATTCTAAGCAAGTTTCAAATGCTGAAGATTATCGAAATAAAAATGAAGTTATACTTTCAAGCGATGATTCCTCTGATAGTGAAAGTGATTCAAGTAGCAGTGAATCTGAAAGTGATTCTGATAGTCCTAGTCAAAAAAGTAATAAAAGTGATAGCAATGATTCTGATAATGAAAAACAAACCAAGTATGATATTGATATTTCTTTATTCTTGTGTAAAAATAATAATTTATAGTATAAAGAATAACGTTATATTTTTTTTTAGAAACAATAGAAACAATCAAAATAAAAATTTTAAACCTAAAGGTGAATTTGATGATTTGCCACCAATTGAAGATTTGAAAATTAGTGTACCTGAAGTTCTTTGTGATCCATTAGGCGAGGTAATATATCTTATTACAAGTCCAATTTTTTAAATAGCATAAATTAATAAAAAGGTTTCTTTAAGGTTGCTTGGACTGTTGAACAAATGGTAGTTGTAAAGCCCAAGCCTGGAAAACCAACGCTAAATTTAGATACAGTTTTATTTATTGAAAGAGGGCAGAGAGCTTTAGGCCACATATTTGACGTATTTGGTCAAGTAGCTGAACCACATTATTGCGTAAGATTTAATAGCTCCGATCATATTCGGGAGAGTGATATTAAAGTAGGCATGACTGTTTACTATTGTCCAAATACAGAATATACATCATTAGTCTTCTTAAGTGAATTAACAAAGTAAGAAGCAAAAATAAGCATGTTAATAAATTTAGGATCAAAAAATTTATTTAGAAACCATTGTTTAAAAAAATTCATAATTCCAGAATGAAAGCTGTTGATGATTTAGAAGATGATGACCCACCTCAATTTTCAGATGATGAAGAAGAACAAGCTTATTTAGCAAGCTTGAAAAATAAATCAAATACTAATAAAACAAAAGATTTATCTAATGAAGTACCAAATAAACGCAGACGTGGTAATAAAAATAATTTATTTTTATACTGGGAAACTTTGTATAAATGTATATATATTAATATCCTATATCATAATTAGGCAATAAAGCAGGTTGGCAGTCTAATCATCCTTGGAATAGCAGCAGGGAACAACAAAATTCACATCCAACACAAGTACCTCCACCAAATTCAAGACCATTCTACAGGTCACGTCATCCATGGTCTCAACCAAGGTATCAGCAACAAAATCCATGGAATCGGTATAATTCATACTCGGATAACCAGTGGATTGCCCCGTATCCAGCTTATCCAGTTCAAGTACCAAATGTTGGATTTCCACCAGTTCAATGGAATCCACAATATCCGTTGCCTCAAATGAATGCAGTACCATTACAAGGATTTCCACAGGCATTAGTACCACCCTTCGCTTTTCCACCACCTCCACCACCACCACCACCATCAAATAGAGATACGTAATTGTGTAGTGATGTTATATAATTAAAATATTTTTATACTAAAGTTTTTGTTGATAAAAATATATATATTATCTTTATATATCAATGTGCTACTTAAAAATACCATAAAATTTATTTATATTTTAGCTTCAGCTATTTAAAAAAGGATCCTCTTTATATTTTAGTGAATCTGGTTTGTCTAGTGATTTTTTAGCAACATCTATATCATTTTGTATTGCACTTATAAGTTCATCTGAAATATTAATAATTTCTTTTAATATTTTGATAGTTAATTTATAATTTCTAAATATTAATTTAATACTGACCAACAGAAGAGAAATTCATCTCAGGTCTAATATATCCTAATACTATAACTTTCAATTCTTTTCCATAAAAGTCCTCATCAAACTTATGGATTATATGAATTTCCTTAAAAAAAAAATAAAATAATAATAATAAATGGTAAGTTATAAAGAATTAAAAGAAAATGACAAAGATTATTTACCATAGATTTCTTGTCATTTTGATAGAATGGATTCCAACCTATGCTCATGACCATTTTATAAATTTCCTTTTCTAATGTTGCCCATCCATAGTAAATGCCAGTTTCAAATTCAGCTGGAAGTGCTTCAACTACTTCTTCTGGAAAATTAGCTAAAAAAAAAATTTTAATAAAAAATTTTAGTAAATATTTAGCATAGTTAGAAGATAATATATATTCAACATTAAAAATGCAAGTAATAAATTAAACAGATTATTATCAGAAAAGTAACTTAATAAGATAAGAATCATACTAGCACTAAAAAATCAAGTGATACCTGTTGGACATCCTAATGATTTAGATCCTCTCCCAAAGCCTGAAGTGACTTTCCCAGCTGCATAATAAGGTAAATAATCTTTGGAAGCCATTGAGAATCTGTGATGTTCTACACGTTGCTTACTTTCACTGCCTGCAAAAGCGTTTCTATAATTTATACCGAATATCTTTATGATATTTGTAAGTCAATTAATGATAATGGATATTTAATTTGTCTCCTTCATTAGCCACGTCGTAGTATTTGTAGCTAAAAAGGCGGCACACGTAATCAGCAGCACATAAATCATTAAATACACAAAAAATACAGAGCCGCGAAATTCGAAAAAGCACAATATTCATCAAAATAAATCACTTTCATACTGACGAAATTAATAAAATCAGATTAATCACGCGCCAAAACATCTTCAAAAGCCGTTAAAAAATACTCGTTAAACTTTCGAATCTTACCGTAAAACTGACCAATCTTCGAATTGAAATAGGTTATGTCAGCTACTCCCCCGCATCGTATAACGTTAGAAGCTGCGATCGAATCTATCTATCAGCAATTAAAAGAGATTAAAGCCTCCTCAGACGGCGTAATTACTCTCAGCGTGCTGACATTCGCTCGTCAAGAAACTTACGGCTTTGCACGTGCCGAGCAGCGACTTCAGCCTGGAGCAGCCACCGAGCAGCTTATGCATTATTATCGCACCGCGGCTAAGATTTATTATTATTAAGATTCGCTGTATGAGTCATGGTGAGTGACAACAGGCTTGTGTGTATAGAGCGCGCAAAGTTGAGTCGTTGAAAAAATGTCAAATTAAAGCAGCCAGCGTCGTGGGAATAATTATTTCAGCTATTTTCCTCGCGAGGGGCAGCACAGCACCAACGCTCAAAGAGGACAGTCAGGCACAGCTGATTGCGGGGTAATCAGCTGAGCGGAAATAAAAGGGCTATTTAAATATAGTTTTATTGACATTTAAAGCAAAATCGACACATTTTTGAAAAAAAATATTTTCTTTCAATCGTAATTATAAAATGATCTATACTGCTTACTGTTTTTGTTTATTTTTTTTACTTCACTAAAATTAAACTTTTAAAAAAATCTTTAGTATATACGCAAAATAAAAATTAACAAATATATCTTAGAATAGTGTTTACTCTAAATGAAATTAATAATTAATATGATGACCTCATAACAAATGACCATAAACAATAAAAACTTAAATAAAGACATAAAAAATATTTTCTAAACATATTTTTTGGTCTTTATTTCGTAAGAGATTTATTAAAATATAATTTTAAGCTCATAAGATTATAATTTATATAAAAATGTATAAATTTTTGTTTCTCTTATAATAATATGATTTTTAATGATAAACTGTATAATGGTTAATAAAACGTATAAAATATTTTCAAAACATGTTAGATTATAAAACTATCATGTAGAAATTAAAAAAGTACTTGATAGCTAAACACAAAAATAATATTACTCATTGAGCAATTGTAGCAACCACCTGTAGCGTTCTGTAGTCGCACAGTTCATTGACAGCCCTCTTTGAAATTTCAACGCGATGCTTATGTGATTAAAAACTGTAAATAACAACATCCTTGATTGTGTCCATCACAATAGTGACAAACTCATAATTCTTTAAAAATATTCCAGAGGGAAAGGCCAATGATTTCACGTCTTTCAAGGTATAACGTAATAGATTAGATAAATAGATATAAGAAAGAAAAACAAAAATTAACTATAAGGCTGCACATTTAGCTCTAATTATTAATATCTTTTGAATGATAAATAAACGATCTAATTACTTTTACACCTTACTAAATGGCGTGTATTTAGTTGCATGTAAATACAATAGAATGCCACATTTCATTAATACATTTAAGTGAAATTGATATTGTTTTTAAAATAATTATAAAATTTTCCGTAAGAAAACAATACAATACAAAACTTCGAATTTGCTGCTTTCGCAAATAATAACAACATTAACTCATGAATCTATTTCTATTTTTTATCAAACATCGAAATCTATAAATTGTTTACATGTATGAAAATATCAAACAACGAATAATTTTAATCATTTATGAAGGGCCACTTTTTATTGTAGATAAAAAGTTGACAGTATTTAAATAATTGATGTTGGTCGACACGACACAAGTCACGCAATTTAGAGAATCCTTATTGAGTCGGTATTATACATTTTAACAACTTCATGTAGAAATATTCTATTTTGTAAATGTTTCCATCAAGGTTTTAAAAATTAATCTTTTACGAACCTTTACGATATGTAAACAATATAAAAGTGTAGGACATTTGTAAATAGTTTTAATTCTTCGGATCTGCTGTAAGAATAGACCCTTGCAATAAGTACAAGGTGCAAGAATCGGAAAAAAAAATTTTTCACTATGAACAAACAGAATTATCATATACTTAAAATGTTTTTCTCATAAAACGTACATAATTTTCTTTCGACAAGTTAAGGAAAAATTATACTAAGAAAAGTATAGCTTTTTATATCTTTTATTATTACGTATCGCGTTTCTCTCGCGTTCAACCTCGCAAATCTTCTTACGTGCACGAAACTTTTATCAAGGTCATGTAATTATAGATGCAATTACCCTCAAGAAAAAATCATTGGTTTCGTCGAGGAGACGGTAAGACTTGAAATTTTAACTTTTGAGCGTCTTTCACGAAAACTGTCCTTGCATGTACCATAGGTATAGCTAAATAATTCGATAAAACGAAAACGTTATTTTAAAATTAATAGTATCAAATACAAGGCATAATCCAAACATTTACAGTTTTTTCATGTTTTCTTGGAACTAAAAATTCAGAGATAATTCATTTTTAACAGTAGTAAACGTATCTGTCACGTTTTATTTATACAATGTTTTCTGTGTATGGTATAAATGCATATTGTTCATAAAATATAAGATCTTAAATAAGCATACTTTTAACGAAAAAAAATTTGTCTTCATTTTTCTTGTTTTTGAATATAGTAATTTTGAGTTATTTTAACGTAAGGATTTTAATACACTTATTTAAATATTTTATTGTAATAGAATGGTAGAAAAAAGATGTGGGATAATAAGAGCGTATTTTTACATTATTTTTGTCATTCATATAGTGCAGCATATTTTCTTTATTAAAAAATTAAAATGAAAATACAAATACCGTAATAAAATTCTTTAAAAATGTTTCTGTTTAATTATTATATAAATGGTAGACCGTTTCCAATCCCTGGTGAGGGGTTTGCTAACAACACACCCTACTGCTGAATTCCTCTCCCAACATTATGCTTAATTCTATTTCTCGTATCATTTCTTTTAACATAATATTTGAAATACTTTAATTTCAATTCCATTACTGATTATTGATACTATTTCAAATATTATCTTTAATAATTGATTTATTATAATATTTGAATATTATAATAAAGTAAAAAAAATATTTTTTCTTCTCCATCTGAGTTTTAATTTAATAAACATGTTACCTATGTAATATTTTAATTTTTCACGTTTTCCAGACAATCGCAATTTTTAAATGATTATAAATCTTAAAAAATTATGGAGAATTGTTATTAAATCCCTTATTTTTCATATAATTTATAACTTTTTCTATTATTTTTTAAATGGAAAATTGGATTGAATAAATGGATTCCTAAAATTATCGGTATATCTGTAAGATTTAAACGCTTTTGGGCATTGATGAGTAGTTTAAGGCACGCTTAGCTAAATCGAGTTTAAACGTTTATTGACTTTAAATTTTTACTTCAGAAGGTCACAGTTCAAAAGGTCAAGGTGTCTTTTAAGCTGAAGGGCAAAATTAAATGAATCATTTGTACTATTCATTATATTAAATATTAAAAATGTATGTGATTTTAACAAGTATGTTAAATTCATTAGGTCGATGGCTTATAAGAAAGGAAAGCTTAAAGAAATAGAAAAAATATAATGAAGTTTAACTTAAAAAATATTAATTATTTAAAAATTTGTTAAAAATTCATATTTTTTCAACAAAATTCAACAAAAATGTAACACTATTAATTACTTGTAATATTTGAAAGATATCTTAATGATCGGATAAAGTATCATGAAAGTATATATAGCTTCTTTAATTTTGGCATCTCAAAGAATGAAAGTTTTCAGCTCGCATTATTACTATTTTTATAACTGAGCTTAATAAAGTTTTTTACCAACCGTTCATAAAATAAAATCTATTTTTAAATATTTTAAAATTATTGATCTTTAGAACATAGACTAGTATCGTTTTATATAGATGTAAAGTTTTTTATCTAAATAATAGACTTAATATCTACCGACATGCGTGATGTTATTTAGAGCAATTATTAATGATTATATATGTATGTATAGGATATTGTAACGATCCACAGTTTGCTGTTCCATGATGACGCTTTTTACAAATTGTCGATCGATTTAGCAGTCTATCTACATTTATATGTGAATCTAACCAATGCAAACAAATTTATATATTCACTTTTTTAAGTATAATTTTGAAATATTTTATTAATAAAAGTTAATTTTTATTTTATTTTAAGTTTTATCTTAAACTTTAGAAATTTTTTTTTGCCTCTATTACTTTACTAAATATTTAAATTTTTTTAAGTTTTAGAAATTATATGATTTTGTTTAAATATACCCCCTGTACGGAAACAACTTTTTCTGACTTAAAATCAATAAAAAAAAGCCAATATAAACAAATTTTGGTTTTTTGTTTTCTATAAACTTAATATATATATAAATTACTTTAAACTCCATTTAATTCCTTTAATTCATTTTTTTTAATTCATATATTTTGGCAAATCCAAATAACACTTTTTCAGTGTGCAATTATGTGCAAAATTTCGGCATTGATAAAATATATAAATTTTATTTTATTGGCCTTATTTAAAAATCTTAAAGGAATATTATATCATTAAAAGTATCAACATAGACAATAAAAAATAATTTTAATAATTTTGATTTTTAAAATATACCGAAAAAGTCAAATAACTAGTAAAATCTAATTTAACTTTTAAAAACCGTATGCTCTTGTAATTTTTGAAAAAGGGTTAGCTATAAGACGCGACTCCACAGTCCCAAATTAAGAACGAAAGGTAAAAGAAAGGAG
>UELX01001947.1:0-36312 GCA_900480035.1 Eupelmus urozonus
GTACTGCGAATTGCATAACAATATCTAACTGTAAAAATGTGTACATATTTTTGACTTTGCTCAAATAAATCGTTATCAATCTATCTATCTGTATAAACGATTTAAAATACTTGTACATTTTTATCTTGAACTTATTATTTATAGAATTACATTAACATTTAATATAATTAATTAATTGGCTCATTTCGTATCCTATAGGATAAAATAAAGTTCATTAAAGTAACCCATATATATGACTAGCATTTATTGAATATCACAAAAATACCACTGAATCTCAAGAGGATTATTTGAAAATTCATTTAATATAACACAAGAAAAGACAAAAATAGACAGTTAAATCTGAATCTATATTCAGAGATATAACTTATATATAAAGTATTGAATAAATATTTAATGAAGAACTCCATTACAATGGTTGCCATGGAGTGAGAACAATATATTAAGAATAATAAAAAAAAACAAAAACTTGTACCTCAATTTGCCTTTACATCCCCGAATGGTGAAAGATTCGGCATGCACTTTTCAATACCACAAATTTGACCATTTCAACTGTTATAAATTCTTGGTCAGAAAGTATAGTAATTTCAATTCACATTTTTTTTCCATTTTCTTCTTCTCAATGTACATTTTTACAGAAAAGTGTATTAGACATATTCTGAGCAGAAAAAAGTCGATAACTATTTTTTTATAATACCCATGTAGTATTTAAACCTATTCTTTTTTATTATTATAAATCTTATTAATATCATTGATGAATCTCCCTCTACTTTTCAAACACTATTTCACCGCTTATTCTCTCTATCCTCCGCAAATCCTGTTTACCCGCACAACCCCGTAGAAAAAAAAACCTCGCGAATCAGCGTCGTCCCAAATTGAAAGTACACAAGGCGTCGGAGCCGCGCCAGTCCATCAAAAATATAAAAGCCAGCAGAAGCGCGACTTCCCTCTTCTCGGTTCGATTTAAAAAGCACGCAAAAGGAAAATCAGGCACAGACTTCCCTCGAAAAAAAAGTATAGCTTCAAAGCGACAAAATTTCAAGAATCGAGGAGAGAGAGTCGTGTAGGTATCGCAGACACATCTCGTTTCAAAAAAAGCGAGAGGAGAAGAAAAGGGGTTAGAGAGGGAAGCGGCAACCTGTGTATAGGCGGCGACGACTCCCGGAGTCTTCGCGATCCGATTGGAGACGGCGAGAAATTCGAGAAATTCGATCAATCCTACCCGCCGCCGCCACCGCCGTGCGCCTTCGCGATGAATTTTTCCCCTCGCGTAGTCGTCCGGTTATTCCCAAACAAACACGGGATCCGATATCCAAGCGAGAGCTCATCCGGCCGTCTCTCTGGCTTAAAAAAAGAAGTCATCCTTTTCTTCGTTTTTTTTTTCTCTTTTTTTGCAACAACGCTCTAGGCATGAGAGTTTTTTCTCTTACGTATACGGCGTCCTTCATTCTTCGGGATTTCTTTTCACAATGCGTTTCTTATTTAAAATTTAAATCGCCGGGGCGCGTGCAGATGCACCGTCGCGAAATTTCACTGTCGAGACAAAAGAGCGGGCCACGTAACGCCGGCGAAATGAAAGGGGGATATAGCGCCGAGAAGCGAGATCTATCACGAGGAAGCGAGAGCGAGGATTTTTTCGTCCCGGTGTGGATGAATGTGCAGTTTAACGGCTGTGTTTTCGGAAAAATACGTTATTTATTTGTACTCGCGGTACACGACGCCATAAATAATTTATCCTATTCTGGTAATTACAGAAGAAATCAATTGCAGCGTGCCGCTGGACTCAAATAGATTTATGGCTTTATAGTTAATTTTGTTTTAATACGAGTATTTAATACTAAATCATACAGGGCTTAGCACACACGCAGCCAACAACGTTTTGCTAATTAATGAAAACGGCGAAAAAAGGCCCATATTTCAAGAGGGCTACCTTATTAAATCACTTAGGCCCCTTAAATCATTTCTGCAATTTCCTAGCCTTAACAAACTCAATTACAAGCCCGAATCAACGTCCTCGCCCAGGTCAACTTCGAATCCTGGCGGAGGATGCCTCTGGAAATTAATTTCCCACGACTAAGTAAAAAAGAAAAAACGAGGGGGGGATAAATTCGCATCCCCGCGACACCGGCGAGAGAGCCAAGGGCTTAAATTTAAAACAATGCCGTTACCTTACGGGAAAATTTGATTAACAATGCAAAAAAAATTAAGAGAGCCGAGGAAAAATAACGAAGCGGCAGGGGGGAGGTGCCCGAGGGGTGGATTATGAAGTTGGCCGATGCAGCTTGGCGCGGCGGTCGCGTGTGCGGCAAGTGTTTCGAGCGATCGTGGAACCTCGGCGCCCCGAGCTCGACCTCCGACGACCCTAATTAATTTGCCCGCGAGGATGCCGAGAAGAAAACGCTCGCGCTCGAACGCTCCTGCCAGTTTGCGCGTGTGTGTACACGCGCTCTCTCTCTCTCTCTCGCGCGCAAGACCGATAACGGACCGCTTTTCCTCGGTAATAATTATTTTTTCCATTAATTTTTCTACTTTCGAGATAAATATTTTTCTATCCTGTGTTTTGAATGCTGTGAATTTCCTGTTTTTATAGTGGTTAAATTTTTAGGTAAATAGAGTAGACTAATAAATTCTTCAAGTAATTTTTGCATTATTTCAAAATACAATAAAAAAAAAAAAATGAATAAATGAAAATTTTATTTTATCCTTCAAGATAATTAACTAGTCGAGTAAGTATTTTCATTTAGCTTTGAATAGCAAAAAATTTCTAAAAACCTCATCTCTATTTCCATTTTTCCATGTATGAACAATTTCAAGAGCTTGAATTTTGTTCATTGTCTCCAGGGTCTCGTTAACGTAATTGGCGTAAAAAAGGGTAAGTGCAACCTAGGACATGTGAGTTTGTAATTTTAATCTAAAAAATTTGCATACATCACTGAAATTTGCATAAAAATAATCTTATTTCATAAATTTACTCCTCAAAACTCCCTAAGCATTAAAAATTATTGCGCAACAACAGCAGCATTAGCAAAATTTTTCTTTCATAAACGAAGAAAGCTTGTTTCTCCCCCCTTCCACCCTCTATCTCCCTTCCTTTCTCTCTCTCAACTCCCACTCGTGTATAATCTGGGTAAGGTGCGGTAACGAAGTTCGATTATTATTAATAAGCGCATAATCCTGAGACGGGCCTGAATCGAGCAGGCATTTTCTTATCGATCCGTAGCCGAGCTTGCCGGCGCCACCGCCGCCGCCACCTCTTCAACTCTCGCAAACTCGGCTCGACTCGGGCGCGCGCGCAAACGGGGCTCGCCCTCTCTCAGCACTCGACTCCCAGCTCTCTATATATTCCAGTGGGCGCTTGCGTTTAGCGCGGCCAGACTACCCCGCGAATTTCGTTATTAAGACGGTAAACGAAAATTTATTGAAAAACTTTCAATGCGCGCCCACTGGCCTCGGCTGTATAAAGGAGGGCTTTTTATACTTTGTGATTAGTGCTGTAGTGGCGCTCTGGGAGTTTTCATGTTTTGACAAAGAGTTTGCGCTCTGATTATTGTTGTTCAGCTGAGAAAAGCGCCGGGAACTGAGCTGGATTAAAATGCAAATGGGGAACTGTTAATTCGTGTTATGAAAGTAGATTAAAATTCAAGTCGCTTGCGTTTTTTGTAATAAAAGATTTAGCAAGATAAGATTCAATCAGCTTGTGTACAGGCTTACATCAAAATGCACGATTTCGTCTTTTGCATCAAACGAGCTCTTACGCGGCGACTTTATTCGTCCGATTCATCTCTCTCTCTCTCTCGGAGACAAAAATGTAACCTCTCTCTGCTTTCGCGTATTCAATATAACGGCGCGTTACGCGGCAGTAGACTTTCAAAAGCCCTCGCCTCCTCTCGCATCAAAACAAAAATTCGCGAATATTCTCTCTCGCGAATTTCCATATACTCGCGCTTCTCGAATTTCTCCGCGAGAAAAAGAGGGTCGCTGCAGCCGAGGAAACAAAGACTTGCGAAAGAGGAGAGAGAAGGAATGGAAAAAAGGAAAAAAAAAAGAAAAAAAAAGGGCTAAGGTCGCAATAAATCCCCGAAATAGACTGCGCTTTATCAAGATCTCCCGGAGCCTGAGATTTTTCCCCGACAAAACGGGTCCGGGACCCGGCGCATTTAGGAGGAAATCGTCGTCGCGGCTGGCGCTGCCTTCGAGATGTGTATATATATAATTTTTTTTTCCTCGCCTTGCCTTTGTCTTCGCTGCTCGCGCACAAAAATGCGCCGGTGGATTTATTCGAGCGCGATGCCGCTGTGGGAACGCGCTGCGAGCGAGCCTCACCGTGAAAGTAAATACTGGAAAAGCAGGGTAGTGTAAAATGTTTTCGTAGAGAGAGAAAGGGACGAGAGGTCGACGCACACGTACCACACGTGGGTAGACCGGTTCTTTTTTTCGGAGTAACAATTACCAATTAGGGCAGAAACTTTTTATGTTTACGCGCATTTTTACTGTAACTGATACAATGTTTGATTCGAAAAAAATAAAAATTTTTTCCCAGCAAGCTCGGTTTGTTTTTCGGAAAAATCATTGCACGAATACAAACTAGATTTCACTTCTATTCCTAGATAATTATAAAATATAAAAACCAATTTACAGTAATATTTTAAAATTTTCAATCTGTTTATCTCGTCTCTAAAAAAATTACCACTTTGAATAAAATTGACGCATATGCATCAAAGTTTTATATTACTTTATCTAATGCAAAAATCTATTCATTCCAAATGAGTACTAACAAAAGTAAGAATTCCAAATAGCTACATTTAAATCACTCCTATTAAAATTTCACGTCAATTTACCAGTGCACTTAAAATCCAATAATCCTGCATCCCAGTATAAAATTACCCGGCCAATTTATTCCGCATCAAAAGCATTTTTGAATCAAGGCAATCAGAATACTGGTACCAATAACTCACGCTCCTTCCAACTGCCAACGTCGTACTACCCATCTCGAAAACTACAAATTCCAAGCTCTCTCTCTCTCTCTCCTCTCTCTCCTACTCTACCCGCACGCCCACGCTCGCGACGCTAATAATTTCTCTGTCCCTCGGCTCTCTGGCTCGCGCATCTTCGCTCGCCGGGAAAACCAGTTCTCCAGGCTCTCTCTCTCTCGCACAATAATGGAGGTCAAGGGACGCAGCGACAGTTCAAAGACTACGAATGAAGAAGACACTCACCTTCTTAAGATGGCCCTCGCTCGTTCCCAGGAAGACGACGGTGTAGTCGCTGGTCGAGGTCGCGGCGACTGCAGTCAGCAGGGTTTTGTCGAAGGTGAGGACTGGCACCGCGGTCATCGGCTCGCGGCCGCCCAGTGGTGTGTTCACGTCCAGCCCGCAAAAGTCCTCGCCAATCGTTTGAAGTTTCTGTAATGCAAAAGTTATGGTTATTGGATTGAGAGTCTTTATTTTATTGATATTCAGAATTAATTAACAGAGAGGGGTTATACAGTAAGGATTTAATAATATTGTATAGGATAAAACGATTGTTACTGAAAATATACTTTTACAGCGGGCTTTTTTGGTCTTTCTAGATTTTGTTTTTGTTATTCGCAACTTGAAATTCTACTTCATTATACTGGATGTAAAACCAGTCAATTAATTTCTAATATGTTTTTTGACATCAACGTATAATACTTTATTGCTTCTTTAATTGAGTATTGAACTTGATATCGAGCGTAGAGTAAAGCACGAACTGATTGGCTATCGGGTAAAACCTGCTTGGATTTTTACTACTCCATAAATTTCTCGCTCTCCAGTACAGGCAGTCTAACCTTTGTCATAGGGTTAACGTCATTAAATTCCCCGCATTTTTCGCCGCATCGCAAACAATTCCAATTAGTAATTTCATAAAATACGAGCACCCCCGCAATTAGGATTACATTTGTTCCAGTCGGATTATCTAGACGGCGGACGAGCGGCATTAGCCGCACGTATAGAGAAAACTCGAGGAGTGCGCCTCGGCGTGATAAATAACGAAAAGAAAAGATAGGTTTAGCGCGTTTTTATCGCACTCTGGCGCGTAAAGTTCATCCCCGCTCGTTAAAATTTTATCAAGCTCGGGGAATCAGCTCGCGCGCACGGCTGTGTACACACGTTCTAAGGCATCGCGCGGGCTCCGCGATAATCCCCCGATAATTTATGCAAAAATAATAATCGTCAAAAGAAAGATAAGCGCTCCCGCTCTGGAGTAAAAGAGAAAAGGTAGGAAAAAAGAAGAGAGGATATTCCCCAAATCCCTACAAAGAGGTCCGTATTAAGCGTGGAAAATTCATTTCCCCGCGCGCGCATCTGAATTCCAAAGTCTATATTTCTCCGGCCGAAGTGCTTCGGAGGAATCGACGACTGAAGGTGGGGGAGGGCTTTTCGCGAAGGGACTTTCCAAGCGAAATCTCTCTCCCAGTTTCATCGGACGTCGTCGTGGCTGCTCGAGAAAGGCAAGAGACGTAATCCGAGATTCAAGGAGAACGAAGAGGAGTAGTACACACCCACACGCGAGCGGACTTAAGTCCCGGGCGTTTCTATACGCGTAGCATTCAAATCTCGCTCTCTTCTCCTCTCTCGCTCTCTCGCTCTTTCTTTTTCATCGTCGAGCACACACAAAAGGGAACGGCTCGCGCGCACTACCACCTTTTCTCGACTTTTTTTCTCTCTCCCGGCCTCCCCCTTTTCACCGAATCATATTAGGAGACGCACCTTTTCAATGTCTCGCGGAATAAATTTTAAACGGGCCCTCTCTCTCTCTCGCCTTGTTTTTGTTGGACGCGGAGGAGTACACGACGCCAAATCCATAAATCACTTTTCAATTTCGCAGCGCTCGTATTAATGGATATTAAAGTTCGGATAAATATAATGGGGAGTAGACGCGCGGGGCTGAGATTTATCTCGCGATTTAAAATTAATTTTTGCGCGCAAGCAGGATCGAGGAGGGAAAAAGGTGGACTGCTTAATTTACATTAAGGCTGGGTAAATAATAATCGCTCGACGCGTGAAAAATGAGCGAATATCGCGGGATTTCGGGGAGATTTTATCGGCGGGATTCCGTCGGCAGGGCCAATTATCCGCGAGTAAAGTGTCGAATGAGGCTCATATTTTTTTTTTCTTTTCTCGGTTATCTTTCAACGCCGGCAACGCGTGCGTCGCATTATTAGCCAGGTAATGGCATCGCTATAATTAATTCACAGTCAGTTCACGTTGCGTATATAAGCGCGCTTTCACATAAGACGCGCATAAATCCGGACCAGCACTGTAATTCATTAATTTTCACGTGCTGCTTCTTCTGGCGCGCGCAGCCCTCCGGGGCATACATTTCCAGTCTTTGTTTTCGATTCGCTACTTAAGTCTTTGTTAATTTATTACGAATATTTTATACGTGGCACTGTCGGATTGCGAAAACGAATTTTTACTCAATAATTAATATGCACGAGACCAGAAGATATTTTCAAAGATGTTTACTTGAACTCTGATCCGCTCTCAAAATTCCACTTCAATATTTCAAGCGCTTAGGAAGTTTCGTTGATCCCGACAGCCGGAGCGTTGGCAGTCAGCGAGCTCAGTCAGGAAAAAGAGAGGAAGCTGAAAAGAAGCAGTGGCAGGACACGTCGTCCGACTCGTGGCACGCGCGACTGCCAGCGCGCTCTCGCTCCCCTCGCGCATAAATTTTTGAGCTCGCGGCGCGCAATTTTGCGCTGCAGCCGAGCGAGCGCGCATTTGTTAAATGCACGAAAGAAAGAGAGAGAGAGAAGAGAGAGGCATTATAATATGTATACACAGCGGAGCCGGGGTGTCCGCACGCCCACCAAGGAGCGCGCGGTCGCGGGCAAAAGAGCAGCGCGCAGGAAGAAAGGAAAGAAGGCGCACTGCAGAGAAAAGAGAGAATGAAATGCAGGAAGGAAGAGGAACGGAGAGTGGTATAGGCAGAGAAAAGGAACGGGCTGCAGCAGCAGCAGAACACACGAAGCGAGAGAGAGTCGACTCTATTTACATTCCTCCGTTAGCTCTCCCTCTCTTTCTCTCTATGCCGAACAATTATTTGCATTCCTCGGCGCGCCGCTGGTGCTAGTAGCCCTTCGCATTATGCGTGTATGCGTATATACATCGCCGGCAGGCGAGGAGGGGGCAATTATTGCGGAAAAACGTCGCAAGAGCCGCCGGGGAAGTGTATTCGCTCTAGCCGGTGTGTAACAAACGTGATGCTGCCTCTCGCTCCGAGGGGAAGGAAAAACGAGAGGAGAGAGAGGCTATATATAGGTTGTGCAGTGGAAATGCAGGGGCATATTATATAGTATCGAAGAAGCTTGTAGGAGAGATGACGCGATGAAGCTCTGTAGATGGGAATTCTTTATGATTCGTATGCGCGCTTTCTTTTTTGCTTCTGGATACTTTCTTATACTGGACGATCGTTTTTCTTATGTTTCGAGTATTGATGATTGCTTGGCTCGACTTGAGATTAGTGTAGTTTATTACAACGTTTAGCGCTGCTTGTGTAGTACACCGCGCAGACATATGTTTTATGTTACAATATTCTTATTTTTGTGAAGCAAGTCTTCGATTGTAATTTATTGAACATTAAACGTTTGGATAATTTGAAACATAAAAAGAGCGGAAATTCTAAAGAAAAAGAAAATTAAACAATGACAAATGTTTCTGATTCTTGATTCAGCGTAGAGCGTTGTTTTTATATTGGTTTTTCAGATTATTACTGATGGCATGTAATCAACTATTACATTTTTTGATAAAGTCACATAAACAGGACTGTTGCACCTTCATCTTCTACTTCCACTAACATAAAGGTAAAAAATTCCGCTCAAGTTTCGTCTCGCCACTGTTTACGTAAAAATATAGCGTTCTGCAAATTTCTCTCGCTTTTCTCGCTTCACGCGCACGCACACCATTACCTTGATTCTACACATTGCTTAAAATGTGGAGCCATTTGCATTAGTAAGATCTTAGCATCTACTGGCGGATTTTAATTGCCGCTTCAAGACAGCGCGATGCCACGCTCAGCCAGGTCCACTCGCGCTGCTGGCTGCTTTTTTCATTTGCGAAATGCTCGGGCAAAGACGAGCGCGCCGGATTACTTATTCAAGGTTCCCCAGGATTTTCCCTCATTTGGCCGGTGCAGCGCGAAAGAAGATGAAAGTTTTCAGACAATGAAAGTCGCCGTGTTTATTTGAAAGACGCAAAGTGCTGTTTGAGAAACGTGAATTATAAACTGGAAGCCAGCACGGGCATCAACAATCAAGCTGGAAATCCCCGGTTTTTATGAATTTAATCCTTGGTCAGGAAGACAAACAGCAAAGTGAAAAATCAAACCGATCGCTCTCGAGCAATGAACCAAAAGCAGTGCAATACGCGCGCATCGGTCCACATATCAAACGAAACATGTATGCTCACAGTCTGGGCCGCATATTTTATTTACCGTCGCGCGCGCTCGTCGCCTGACCGCACTTGCTCTCTCCCTCTTTTTTTCCATTTCCCAATCGCACTTGCACGCATGCATCGACAGCAGCAGCAGCAGCATACCGCTAACGTTATTTCTTATTTGCCAGCTCTCTGGCGTGGCTATGTGTGTGTGTGTGTTTGTGTGTGCGAGAGCGCGCGCCATTTATTGAGTTTCCGTGTCAGCGTTCAAACGGAACAGGCTGCGCCGACGGGGGATTGTTCGTGCGCCGATAACGACAACCCTGTTGCACCAGTCAATATGTGATTAATACGAGCAGATCAAAGGCCGGAAGTCTAGTCGGCCGGGCTACAGAAACGGGAGCATAACTAACGCGACTAATTATCGAATGCCAATCCGCGACCTTCCGGCCTCAGCGTGCCTGGATCCTCACTAGCCCGAGTGTAGCCTGTCAATATAAGCTCTAACCGGCGATTACATGGCGCGCTCCTCTGTGTTTCCAGCGGCGGGATTATTTTAGTATGAATCCAATTAGTTTATATTAACGGGCTGCGAGCGAAAACGAGCGGGCAGCTTGAATTTTTTAGGCCAAAGGTTTTAGCTAAATTGCCAGTTGTCTGCTCTAAGCATTGTTGTCGTTTTGATGCTTTGTTGGCTGTTTCTGGATATCTGAAAATTCGTCGAGGAAAAATCGATGAGGTGCGCCCACTTTTTTTCGGATGAGTACGTCGAATTTTTGAGAAGTTTGAAATTGGAACTATCTATGTCGGACTCGTATTGGCCAGAGATGTCTGTTTTTTCGTGGAGGAATATTTTTTGAAATTGACAAGTTTGTCGGTATGCTAGAATATAAGCATAGTTTTTTACTCCTGGATCAATTATTTAGATTGGAAGCACAGAGAATAAGAGTGCTGTCATTTATATACAAGTAAATTGAGAATGAACTGATGTGATGATATTGAATCTATTATCGGGAGCAATAATATTTTACTTTCTAATATAGAAATATTCTTTTGGAAGACCACCTTCTCTGACATATAATGATTAATCGAGACAACTTAATTAAACAAGAGATTGAGCATAAAATGACATCGAATATAGATTAAATATAGTTCATAAAGAGAAATCTGATTAATACAGGTGCACTATTTAGGACAAAGTCAAATTAAGACAATATCTAGGTAATTTATCATATCAAGTCATATGAGTAACAATTAATCAATTTCCACTTAAATAATTTTGTTCTAAAATTTACATAATCTATCCACATTATAATTAATTCACATTACTCTAGTGCATCATTCTAAATAAAAACTAATTCCCAATACCACTTGACAACTAGCCGATACCAACTTCCACTTCATTGACCCTAAATCCATAAAATTATTCCCAAGCCAATAAAAAAAAGGCAAACTGTAGAAAAAAAAGGTGCAAAAAAATGGCTCCCCGCTCCTGATAACGAATCGTAATTGAAAATCTCGTATCCTTATCTAAAAAGGATCTAAAATCACTTGGAAAGAGCGAGGCAGAGCGGGTCGGCCATAGGTACACTTTTCCATACAAGGTAGCCGACTTAATTTCAAACTTTTCGTTCGCAGAGCTAGCTCGCTCGGGCGCCAGAAGTTCCGGCTTCCGCCTCTCCTCTCCTGCGAAATTTTCCCCGGTAAAACTGGCTCACTTTCTCCCTCTCTCTCTTTCTCTCCCCCCATCAGGACTTTCTCTCCCTCCTTATTTTCGTCTCCTTCTCTTGGCGCTTAAGCCACTTGAAAGGCTTCGCTCTCCGGTAGCGCGCGCGCGCGGGCGCGAATACACTTTGAAATTTGAATTCGTTGAATATCGAGACGAGGCAAAGATCTAAAGACGATGATGCACCTCCCGTGTCGGGGCATAATTATTCCGCCGATGAAGATTGCTGGATGTGCATCGCGCGCTCTCTTTCGCTGTAATGAATTCCGCGGAGGATATCGAGAGAAGAGATGGATTTTGTGTACACACTCGCGCCCCTCTCCTCGGCTATATATACTTTCATTAAATGCAGGCGCGAAGAAGGGAAACGTCGTCGTCGTCGACGGCGCTGCGAGGGAGAGCTGCATATTGTTTCGTGCGGAACAATAGGGGAGGAATTTTTTTTTCGTCGTTCTCCTCTAGCTACGTATTAACGCGAGTGACGGAAAAATTCTTGAGATTTTTGCGCTGCTCTCTTTTGTTTCTCATTCTCCCTCGCGTTTTAGCCCGGCTTTCTTAATGTACACATATACACATCTCCGCGGCATTTTAGACGAATGAAGAAGCCTCGCGACTCGATCATTGTTGGAATGGCGCATTCAGCTTTAACAAACGGCGAACAATCGAATTTCCATATGCTAAGGGTGTGTACACGGTATAAGCAAACATGAACAATGAAGGCCCTTATTATTTCCTTCTACAAACAAAAGTGTTACAACTTCGTTTCTCTGCAAATATCATACAGCAAAGGCTTTGACTGGGACCTAAAATACCTAGCGCGTCGTGTGTATACAGCCGTACACACACACACACACCGAATTACGCACTTGCTGCTGAATCGCGATCAGCTTTCATCTTGAAACCGCGCGCGTGAGGCTCTTCTACAATTCAAGCGCGCATCGAAAACACGTCTCCCTCCCTGAAATTTTTAACGCCAAAGAAGCCGTAGCTCGGCTCGCGCGCTTAGCACTCGACTAAGCAAATAGCGTCGAAAAGACGAGCGCGCTGATTTATTCGACAGGCTTAAACGGCTCCTGCCCTCGGGCAGGGAGACACACGAGCATTCAATTAAAAGAAGCTCAAACAAGTCTAGCGCCAAGGGGCGGAGCCAGCTCGTTCTCGACTTTCATGCAAAATTTCGGTCAGCGAGGAGAAAAGAACAATGAGGAGGGCGGGGGGGCGCGCACGGAGTCGCGTTTACTCAACGACCTGCTTTGCATTCAGTCTCGCGCGAGAAAAGGGTTGTCGTCGACGTCGGCCCCCGACGTCGTGGCGCATGCATGCATGCATGTATGGCGCGCACGGCGGTCCTGCGCAGACGACGACGACGACGAGAGGAATAAGCGCCGCACGGCAGAGCCCGATATCAAACGAATGGGCAGCGCGTGAGCCGCATGATGCGTCCTCCTCCGGAAAATAACAGCGCGAAATTTTCCGCCGAGGAGGGAGAACGCGCCCTGAAATTTTCATCGCATGCGACGAGTTTTATCTCGCGCGCGCGTTTCTCGCTTTTTTTTCTATATATACCCGCGAGGTAATATCGCCGATTAATTCCGCGATTTTCAATTGATTTCGCGTGCTCTCGCGAAATTCGAAACGATACTTGGCGCGAATTAAATCTCGCGCTCTCGGTTTTAATTAAAAAAAAAGGAAATGTTCCGATAGGTGCACACGGTTGACGGGCGATATCGAAAAATGAACGTTAATAAAATCGCTCGCAGCCTGCTTTTCGCTCGGGTTTACATTAAAAGTACACACACTGACGATTATGATGAGAAACGTGAAAATATCGGGGTTACTCAATTGCCGATGCTCTGATTTTTCATTTCAGGCAATTTTATTTTACCGCTTCGGCACTCCGATCAGCGCATTTCTGATATTGATAGCAAAAATTAGCGCAGTAGGCTATGACTGAAAAAATTGATTCGCTGAAGCGTATTTAATTTCCGAGCTGGAAATCAACACATTCGAACTTACTCTAATTGACAAAATAGCGCAAGACTACCATCTCTGTATTAAACACATTCCATTTAATTCCAGCGAACTCGTTAGATCAACCTGGCAAAACCTTAATTCGCTTTTTATCCCAAAGCAAGCCGAACCTTTTTTCCTCGGAAACGAAATCAAATCTCGATGATACGGCATTACCGACGACCCCCCTCGATCCTTCCAAAAAAAGCCTCGCAAGACAGTCGCGCGCTCGCAATCGACCGAAATTTCCATCGGCTAATTGCTCTTTTTCGCCTCTTTCGAGCCTCGGCGCGCTAAATTACTATAACCGTCGGCGGCAAAGTAGTCGCGCGCTCGCGCAAAAGGTTAATTTAAATATCGAACGAGCGCGGGGGAGGCGGCGAGGGGAGCTCGAAATTCAATGAAACCGCCGGCGTCGACTGTTGCAGCCGCTGTGCGGAGAGAAAAAAAAAGCGAGTGGAGCAAGAAACTGGAGCAGCAGCGGCGCGCGTCTAATTAATTACCGGAATGATTAGTCCGTGAGCGCGCGAGCGCCAGTATTTACGGAAAGTCGAGTTCCGCGCTCTCTCTCCCAGTGCCATTCCATTTCCATCTCGCGCAACGTCAAAGATGCGACGACGATTTTAATGAGTGCTGAAGAGAGAAAGAGAGAGAGAGAGAGAGAGAGAAACTCGTTTGCTGTAACGCGCATAGAAATTATATATATACGCGAAATGTGCGCTCGAGCTCGTGACCTCGTATGCGCTTTACACACGCCGAAACGGAATGTTTAAATTAAGGATCCGCCGCTGGCGCGCGAGCGCTATTTTTTTGTCCCCCCGGAAATTCGTTTTCGCGAGAAGGATGTATGCACGTATATGCCCGGCGACTTTTTACTTTTCTTTCTGCCTCTTTCTCCCCGAGCTTTCTTTTACCACGGCTGACTGCTACTGCCGCTGTGTCTTCGTTTTTTGTAATTAGAGGGTCGTCTCGACGACGGCGAATATACATTTTTACACGTAGATATGCACGTATGCGGGCGAGAGCGCGTGTGTACGAGCTCGCATAAGCCAGTGTTTTCGCTCTCTTTCTTTCTCTCTCTTTCCATCTGGGGCTGTCCTATTTGAGGAACAATTTCGATGTCCCGGTAATGAGGTATAATGAAGGTTTGAGCTCTTATTGAATGTGAGCCTTGTCGTGAGCTATGCCCCTGCGGGGCGGATGTCGGTGGATTAAGGGACAGACACGAGCACGTCGAGGGCGTGCGCGATTATCCGATTATATTGAGCGCTATGCGCTGAACACGAGAGTATTATGTCTCTGACTTTTTGTCTGTCGATGCTTTGAAGACCTATAATTTATTACGAGGCTAATATACTAAATGGAAAAAGAAACGCTTAATTAGTGCTAATTGCTTGTGGATGAATATGTGGTGAGTTGCGGCTTGATTCTTTTTGATAAAAAGTATAAGATATTGTTTTGATCATCGCCGAACTATTTCGGGAGAGTCCATATTTCTTATTAATTAATTAGTTCTTAACCGCGTTAAACACGGCGAAATTAAAATTTTAATAAACCTACGATTAGTTTAACGAAGTAATTTAATTAAAATACGAGTATAGAAAGTTGCGGACTTATAAAACTCGGTAATTATTCAATTTAATCATCTATATTAAATGCCGGGTAGGAGTATCTTTGGCTTCGCCATTAAAATTTAACACAATTTCAATTTCCTGATTTGCTTTTGAAAGGGCAACTTTTATTATTTTCCGAGACCAGCGGCAATCAGAAAGAATTTTCCGAACTAATGCATACACAAAATAAAATGAAAAATAAATTTCCTTAATAACGAAATTGTTAATTATCGAACGAAAAGAACTTTCTCGCGCGTATTCAATTTTCCAGGCTTTTCCCACGACGAAGCATTACCGTTTAAAAATAAAAAACAGACCTCCCTTACTCTCCCTTCCCAAGCATCCAGCCAGTATAATTTTCCACAATCCTATCGATTCCTTGCAAGAGCGCGTCCAATCAAAACTAAAGCATCGGCCTCATCTCATCCCCCCGCGCCACATTCTCCATTCGCTCGCATCCAATATCCACCAGTGTGCTCGCTCGTAGCGCGGAAAAAGCCGAAGCCTCAAACGGCCAAATTAACGGGATGCGCGCGCCGCATCAAAGAGCAGGGGATTACAAGTGCGCCTGCGTATTTCGACAAGCTTTTCTTCCGGCCAAGCGAGCGCGCGCGCCGGTTCGTTAAGGCGCGCGCGTTGCGCATATTTACGCGGATTCCCTTGCAAGCGCGAAACACACGCGAGCACTTAACCCTCGGGGCTCTTGCTAACTTTTATATACGGGGCAAAAATGGGGAGAGGGAGTCGTTAGTACCTTTTGAGGCGGCGCTGCGCGTTCGTCATGTAATCCCGCACGTAAGATTATGCGCCGAGGCGCGCGAGAGAGGGAATTCAAATGGCTCGCGGCCTTAAAGGGTACGGCGACGCGGAATGGTAAAAAGGAGAACGCGAGAGCTAGGCCCTGTGCGCGCATCCTTTAGGAGGGTGTTAAATTTTAAATGGCCGCCGCCGCCGCCGCAGTACGATTCTCTCTTGCGCTGCATTCTTTTCGACGCTTTCTTGCTCTTGTTGGATCCAGGGAGCGCGCGTATGCTCATTGAGCGCGCAATGCGATTTGCCCGTTTTTACGCGGCTTATTCCAGCTCTTCGTATATGTGTACGCCGCGGAGAGAGCCGGACTGCCTCGGGGAGTTCAAGTGCGAGTAGTCCGACTTCAATGTACATTGTACGTGTGCGAGCTAGCGGACGCGCTATGCAAAGAGTCTGCGCTTGAGGATCTTTATGGTTGCGCTGGGAAATGTTGAAGGCAGTGGCAGCCGCAAAGATTGCGTTTGTTTTACCTGAATTTATTCGAAACTCTTATTTTGCAGAACAACCTTTTTTTTATTATTTCTGGTAAAGTCTGTAATTTTTGGGATGAATTTTTAATGCCTAATTGTAATAAAATTTTTGTGGAAATGATGTTGCGGGTAAAACCGTGTATAAGCTGTTCTCGGGCTAACATTTCAAAAAATTTGAGTTACACCAAAATTTCATCCACACGAAATACAGAGTAAATTTTTCAGCAAAACGTACGCATTTACATCACAAACGTCCGCAATTTATATGAAAAACTCGCAAATGAACGTGCGCATTTTCCAGCCATTCCATGTAAAATCCGTCCAAACTGTTCATCCAAAAATCCTTTCAAAACACATAAAGATTTCCCTGCTTCAACCAGCATGAAAATTCTGACCAGCGCTCGCATTTGCGTATTAAACTCTCCACGCCCAATCCACCCACAAGCATTGGCTTAAAGCGAAAAAAAAAATAAAAGTGGCTCACTGTACACTCCTCCGTCTGAATTTTTCAGGCGACTTCAAAGATGTACCGCGCGGCCGATCAAAAACTTGCGAGCTGCGGTTATTTGGCTTTGCCATCTCCGGAGGCTCTTTCATTCTTAACAAGGACACTTTCGAACACGCAGAACGCTCGCATAGTTCGAGAGAGCGTGTGCTTTTTAAACAAAAATGAAATCGATCTGGCTATACCGGGGCGAGTTTATTATTCAGGAGGTTCGCGCTCGTAGTGCGGTCGTAGAGTGGATGATCGCTTGTGTATTGGCTTCCCCCCACTTTGGCTGTTGCGAGAATGGGGATTATACATTCTGTTTGTTTGCCGGCTGGAGCTATATGCGGCTCTTGAGATGCGCGAAGGGTCGGTTTACTTTTAAAAAGTAATGATATTCTTTGTGTGCATTACTATTGGATGGTTTTTTTTACTTTTAATATGGGTAACCAAAATTATAATTAGAAAATCAAATTAGACACTAAATACTACCTACTAAGCTTTCCTAATTATTGATATTGTTTCGATGAGTACCTACTATGGAAAGAATTGTTTGGAAAAATTACAATACTGTATAGTAGTAAAGTTGCCACGGACTTAAAAAATCGATCCTTGTCAAGGCTCCAAAAAGTTTAAACTTAATTTCAATTTTTGAAATATCGAGTATAAACATTTTGTACTTCACAACATCTGTTATGTTTGTATCCTCAGAAAATCAACTAAAAAAAATTAGAACTTGTGAAATTTGTAAAAATGGAAACTTCAAAAGTATTGAAAACTATCAAAACGAGAAAAGGACAATATTATTTCAATTTTCAACAGACAATTTTTCTGTACAACAGAATCCAAACTTCAATATCAACTCGACGAAAAAAAAAAAAAAAAAAAAACATCAGCACCACACACTATCTTCCCTTTCGAGCCCCGTCAACCTCAAAAAAGAAGTCGATGTCAGCGGCAGAGTCCCACTTTTATATCCGCGCGAAATTTCCTTGCCCTATATATCTCGTAGTGGCCTGTCGCTCTTCGAGACCTCGGCAAACTGTCCGATCTTGCTGCTGCCGGCGCCCGCGGGGCTCCGCCGCTCGAAAGATACAGAAAGTACTTTTTCGCGCTACACTGGCGAAGAAAAGGCCACGCGCGCGCGCGAACCAATTCGTCGCTTAAAAACGCGATACGACAAGACTTTCACACGTGTCGCCGACAAATTGAACAGAAATTAGGACTTGGCTATATATCTTTGCGGGGAAATTCTCTCGATATAAGAGAAGAAAAAAAAAGGCGACGTTGGTGTGATCGATTTTTCCTCAGCGAGGTGCTGCAGAGTTCGGAGCGAGAAAATAACGGGATAAAAAGGCGAGCTAGAGTAAAGAGAATAAAGGTCAGGATGAGAAAAGGTTGAAATAAAGAGCGAAAGGAGTAAGACGTTATTGCTCGTTGGCAATCTTTTCAGAGAGCTCGCGACGCTTGCCGAGTTATAGAGCAAAGTATTTATGTGGGTTATTACTTATACGTGATTCTTCGTCCGAGCTTTTTAAAGCTAAATTTAAATGAACAATTGTAATTGAATAGCGCTTTCTTTTAAATTTAATTTATTTATTTTTAAATAAATGCAAAGCTATTTAAAGTGCAATTATTGCGCATTGTAATGCACGAAATAAATTATGCACATTAATCATAATAAGACCACTTCAAAATGAGATTTTTAAATATTAAACGCATTAATAATTAATGTAACGTTATTATATAAGCTTTAATAAATTATTAAAATTAATTAGGGACAATATTGCGGATGCAATATTTTGCTCATTATATGTAAATTCATTAAACAATGCGAGCGCGCGGCAAATAACTAAAAAGATCTGCTTTATCATTACCAGGCGCGTCGAGTCCAGTCGCAGTTTATCTCTTTCACCTTTCGAAAACGACGGAACAAGAGCGAGCGCAAATTGTCGCTGTGTACGAATGAACGCGAAGGGAAGAGCTGACTCGAGCTCGCCGTGGGCGCAAAAGGGAAGAAAGCAAGCGTGGAAAGCGAACTCGGTGCGGCGCTCGGCAAAACTAAAGAAAATGCGAGAAAAAAGAGGACGATCCGATCGCAGGAAAAGTAGGTAGAACTACAGAGGGGAGAAGAGTGGACGTGCACGGGCTGCTTTCAGGCGCTGCGCGCGCGCGCGCGCTAAGCACTTGGATGTAATTAACTAATTACGCTTCCGGCCATTGAATGACGAGCAGTGCGCCGTTCTCTGTGCGTGTGCCGCACAGGAAAAACTCGCGCGCAGACAGCGAGAGGGAAAGAGAAGAGAAACGCCGAGGGGAGAGGAGGGATGGAGAAATAGTCGTCCGAGCGGCGTTCGCGCGTGCGGTCAAATTCGAGCTTCGCATTCGTGTGTGCTGTACGGAAATGAAATGCAGAGAGAGAGAGAGCAGCTTTTGGCTATCCGTACGGAGAGATCTGAAAAATGAAGTGTTGAGGTCTGGGGATGCATGGGGATGGTTTAAAGTGGTATGTATTTAAAAGTAAGGTACGATTTGGCAAGCTAGATTTTTGTGACAGTTTAAAATAATAAAAAAAGCTTTTTCAGAGATGCTATTTTTATTCCAAGCAGAAATACCAAGTTTCCGGGAAAGGACATCATTTTCAAGGATTCCCAAATCGAATGTTTACATGTAAACGACGTGCCAGCGCGGTGACAATTCGTTTTTTGGCACATTCACTCGACCTTAACAATTTTCACTCGGTTTTCAACGATCTCAGAGGGGGAACAGACCGAATGTATACACACGCCGAGAAGAAATAAAGCAAAAAAGACGCGTAAAGAAGCGAGGGCGAGAAAATTCGACGACGCGAGAGTCTCTACTTCTCGCTCTCGCGCGAGATTATCAAAATTTATCGTCATTGCGCGCGAGCTACTGCCTCGCTCGAAGGCTGCTTTTATATAAAGCCGTACGGTCGTTTTGAGAGACGGCGAGTATTCCTCCGCCACCTAGATTTATCGCTCTTTTATGAAATTACTTTCGATGGTGCTGTTTTTCATTTTTTTCCCTTTTCTTTTTAATCGAACGGAAATAAATATTTAAAGAGATACACGCAGACGTTTTTTCGAATTGCTGGATTTTATTTATTCGGATTAATTTGAAAATTCGATTATGATGTATTCGGGAGCTGGGGAGCTGTTCATAAAATTAAAGTTTATTGATTTTGAATTCATTAAAAAGGCGAGCCGGGTATAGGGTTCTACGGGACATATCAGTGTGATAATACATAAAATATAATGTCCCACGTCCCAGAGAGAAAAATAAAATGTTTTAAAATATATACCCGTTTGATATCTTTTCAGATATTTTAAATTAAAAATTTGTTTAATGAAATTGTCGTTATTTCCATAATTTATTTTGTTGAATCTGGAATCTAATTTAATCTTACGGATTAAGAATAATCCAATTCGTAATTCAAAATTAAGCAAGATTTTTATATCTGTGGTTTTATTATATTCTCTTATTTTATTTTCAATAACCTATATTCTAGACGAAATTTAATCACAGTTTGCAAAGAAAAAACACAATCAAATATAAAATTATAAATAAAAATAACTATTCCTCATTAATATCCCAAAAGCAGATATATTATCGAACAAACAGCTATCGCCAAAATAGTTACCGCAAATTAGACTTTCAAATCTAATCAAATACGATGCGCGAATTTAGGCCGCATCGACGCTCGCGTCCGCAAATAACAGAACAAAAAAACGAACCCATTTTCCCCAACAAGTATCCACCGAGCTCCGAACAAGTAAATAAATAAACCGGCAAAAAAAAAGAGTAGCAAATCCAGAAGCGTGTCTCCGTGTTCCAATCGTCCTCCCTCCCCCGCAGCCGTAAAAAACACGCGATAGATCGAAATATATCGAATTCAAAGTTTCATTCGATTGCGGCGCTCGCGTTTCTCTCAGCTGCGGTACCGCCGCCGCCAACGAATTTATCGAACGCATATCTGGCCGGTAAAGGATATAGGACTTTTTCCGCGGCTATATTTCGGGCGCACTTGAATTGTTGATTGAAATTCGGCAATCGGGCGCGACGCGATTTTACGAGGGCAGCTTTGGTCAACGTTCCCGAAAAAAGTGCGCGCTCGCGCACAAGCGAAATTAATGGAAAAAGCGCCCCGGCACTTGTTTATCCTGATTTGCAAAAAGCCCGATTCCGTGCTCGGTTTGCTTTTATAAGGGCGCTCGTTATGCAGCCCTATAGTCGGCGGGCCGATTCCGCTAATGGCGCTGAAGAGCGCTTGGCCTTTTACGGATCGCTACATTGTTTATATTTCCCTCTCTGTCTCTCTCTCACTCTCTCTTTCGCTCGGGAACGCGCTGTGTTTTCGATTCGATTTACCCGCGCAACATTCATTGATTTTCCGAGGAAGCTATTCTTTTTTTATTTGTTGGCTTTAATTGATATTTCGAGTTTTGTGTGCGTATTCTTCTTAACTGGGACAATGATTTTTAATTATGACCATTTTGACTTGAACTATTTTTTAAATGTATAATATAATTGCATTGAGAGAAAGGTACTTCAAATGTCTGTTAAATTGACTAAATCGCACTTAAATACTTAACATTAAGGCTCAAATCGCCAATTTATCTGCCACAGAGGCTTTCAATGCGACTCGTCTTAATAAAAAAAAAAGGCCCATCGATTTTCAATATTACATCGTTATAGAGCCGCGCGCGCTCTCAGAATCCTCCTCCTCGCGCGGCGCTGGCGGCGTCGGCACTCGGTAGATTTAAAAAACCTTTTCTTCGCCCGGCCGTTCCCCATTAAATTCCATTCGCTGTACCTCATTAATTCACACACTCTTCTCCCTCAGAGCTCTTGCAATTTAAAATCCAGCTTGAATTCCGTTAAGCGGCCCTGTGGAGCCAGCACGCGCGAAAGCCATCTCATTTCCCTTTTCCTGAATTCGCGTTCCCTGCCCCCCCTCCATCTATGCCTCAGAACCCACACGGCGGCGGCGTGGGGCGCATCAAATTAAGCATCGTTTTGCAGCTCATCAAGAGCATCGTGCAGAAGCATCGTATCTCTTTCGAAAATTAGCCTGGGCGCGAGCGCGTTCTCGTGAAAGAGCGACCGCAAAAGCCAGAGGAGCGGGAGCATCCTTCAATCGGCGGCGGTTCCCGGAAAACTCGCCCCTTTGAGAACACGCTGCCTGCCAGCGCCGCCTGCCCTCCAGCGTATAATCATTAAAAATGGAAAACCGCCGGATGAAATCGGCGAGCGTTGCCGCACGGAAAATCGGGCGCTAAAATGCCCGCAAAACTCTCTCTCCCTCTCTCTCTCTCTCTCGTTTTGGAGCGTGGAAAAAGAAGAGAAAAAGTCGGCGTATAAGCCGGGGGAGAACGATTTGGCGCAAAAAAGCAGCAGCGGCAACGTCTTGTGTGCCTTCAGCACAGATCATCAAAGAAAACCGCCAGCGTCAGGAGCAGACGCGAGCGCGCGCGCGCCCGTAAACATATGTCGACAGAAGTAATTTTCGCTCTCTGCTCACTCTCCCCTCTACCTCAAGGCCGTCTCGAGGCGAGCGCGAGCAGACTTTCTCTCCCTTAACGGAGGGACACGAGCGCGCAGAAACGAGCGATGTTACGTCGATGGAGAGCGAGGAGGGGGAGAAGAGCGTACCGAGCTCGCTGAATCATTCACTAAACTTGCTGGCTCACGAGTCCCCCGGGATATTTTCGTCTTGCTCTCTCGTGCGAGCGCAGGCCCATCTGAACTTGGGGGGTCAGAGTGTGGGAGGGAAATTAGTTTTTCAGAGGATGGACCTGGCGATTTTTTTTTTTTTTTTTTTGGAAAGGATTATGACGCTTCTGGTAGGGTGCTTGAGGAACAGACAGAAGGAAAGAGAGAGAAAGTAAAGCAGCTTACGTTTGGTTCTCAGTGTAACTTGGGGCAGAGAAAAAATTTTCTTCCTTTGATATACGATGGTTGAAGCTGCATCTTTTTTTAATTGGAATGATAGTGACGATGGTTTACCTTTAGCGTCTTTGGTGCAGTACTTTTTAATTAGCAGATTTTTTATTACATTAATCAAAGCTTTTTATCGGTTATTTGTTTACGTCTACAAAATTGGAATTTATATATTTCCTATCACATTACTGGTTTTTTCCAGCTACTTAATATTGACTCGCCTTTGATTAATCAACAAGCGCTAATAACTAAATTAAAATTATAAAAAATCGAACTCGGTTTGAGGGAGAACTGTAATGAAATTAATTTTCTTTTCCCCACACGCATGAGCAGAAAATGTCAGTCTTTACAGCTGGAATCAAGTTAGTTAAGCGAAATTTCAAGTTCACTTCTGGACGTCGGCATCAAACTTGAAGAAAATAAAAATGTAATTTCACGTTTTCAAAGTAATTTTTCGCTCCACTGAGATAGAAGTCCGTGGAAAATAGAAAATTGTACCGATAAGTTGTTAAATTTTTTTGAAATTGATTTTTCTGCAAAATACTTAAGGGCGTAATACGCTTATTTTTTCGTTTCTCCCCCTCTGTATACACAGAGGGAATTCGAAATGAGTTTTTAAATGAAATTTCTTAAATTTCCAACGTTACTCCAATATTGAAGTAAGAACGTTATTACCGCTTAAACAAATGTTATTTAAGTTTTTATTGAGCAACGTTTTTGTAATTTTTCTGCATTTTTAATAAATATATTTAGTGCTCTCTGATGTGTATTAAAATCTATCAATTTGCAATAAATGTTTTTTGAATATTTAATTTTTTTTAATAAAAAGGCCATAAAAATATAAAATAGTTACATATTTGTAAAATTCTTCATAATCAGCTACATTATTAAAAAAATTAAAAAGAAAGAACTTACTTCGCTAAAAAAAAACGAATCAAACCATTCTTTTAGTTTCAGCAAGAGTGTATTGACCGAGAGCAAGCAGAAAAAAATAGACTCGCGCCTGTTTTTTCTTCATTGCTGTCACTTTCTCTCTCATTTAGCCGTTCGAGATCGTGGAGTAAGGGAGAAGAATCTGGGCGCGCGGCGCTGACGGAAACAGGGAAGGACGACTTTCTCCCCCGCCCGGCCGGTGACGCGCTGCTTTTTGTGCCCGAAAGTGATAATAAAAAGGAGAGACAGGTGGGGTCGCCGTCGTGACTGCAAAAAATGTGTCAACAACAGAGAGCGAGAACTGACGGCAAAAAGGGCGAGGAAAAAAACCTAATTTGCCGAGACGTCAGTCGCCGCCGACGCTCTTTTCGGCACTCACAGGAAGAACGAGAGAAATTTGAATTTTCAATTCCTGCCTCGCGCTACCGGCCCATATGGGGGTGGCTGTACGAATTTTTTCGTTGTTGTTTCTAGATATCTTTTTTTGTCGGTGGACCAAGCGAAGAGAGTAACACGTGTAACATTGCTGCGCATCGAAGGGGAGCCGAACTTTTTCGCTCGGCAACTTTCTTTTTCTTGTTTCTGCGCCCATATAATTTTTTTTCTGGCCCGAATTTTCGGAGCTTTTGTTTGCCTGGAGGGTGTATATTCATTAAAATACTTCCAGAGTGATTTCCGTCTCGTCGATGAAACGTTATTTCAAAAACTTTCGGATATTTGGCCTTTGCTTTCGCCCCTTTACGCGTACATACAAATTTTTCATTTTCCTACGAACTTACATTCTGAATGCGCCCTTCGCTCTGTTCTCACATAGAGCATATGACTCGCAGAAATTCTTTTAAATTATGTGCAGGAGCAAGGAAAAACGTGTTTGTCAGATAGATAACTTTTTCTAAAATAGTATAGGAAACTATCTGTGCGCGCACGCGTAACTCGCTATAAATTTGTTCTGCGCGTGTACGCGCGTAGCTCGCGAGAAAAAGAACGCCGGGGCGTAAATAATTCATGCAAATATGCCCATAAAAAAAGTTTTTACTGCAAAGTAACCGCGTGCCCGTGCTTAATTTGTTGCAAAAGTTTTATCGCTAAATAAAAACCATTACGGAATTTGACGAAGCGAGCGTTCACTAAAAGTATGTGATACCCACAAGCCCAGCTAAGACTATCGCACATATCTGGCTTGATTTACTTTTTCCCCCGGTCACAGTGCCACCGCGCTAATACATCCTACCTTTTTTTTACTCCTAACAATTAAAACGAAGATTATTTCTCCTGCGACTTTCTCACGGCCGGAGAACGAGCCGAGTTTCATCAAAATTAAGGTCTTATTACCTTCTTTTTGGCGAGGAGCAACAGCAGCGGCGGCAACAGCTCGCGCATTTAAAAACCTGTTATTTCAGAGCGAGAGAGAGAGACGCGAGGGAGAGAACAGGTGTAACAATTAAGCGCACACCGCCGACCGTTAAAGCGCTCTGTCTGCGATGCAAAAAACCGACGCTCTGACGCTAACATCTTTACAACGAGCAGGCGAGGAGTGAAAACGCTCAGTCACACAAATCATTTTCAACATTGCTTTATCTGCGTCTGTGCATACGTTTCGAATCCTCTGGCTATCTGCGGTAATACAGCCAGAGCAGCTTGTAAATTAAGGCCGAATAAAAATCGCGAGATTATCCGTCGGCAGCGCGGTGAGTAGCGTAGCGCGGAGCGACGCTGGGGAATATAAAGCCCGTGTGCTTGTCTAAGGGAAAAATGCCCACTCACGGCCGATTACCGCGCTTTTAAGTACAGTTGCGAGACGCGCCGATCCGGGCGAATATTGTTGAAACGGCAATGAAATAATTTCCGAGGTGATTTAAGGATTGTACAGTCATTTTTTTATGGCCGCAAATAAATAATTAAAGCTATTTTCGTAATATCTCACTCGTGATATACAGCTCATCATTTCTGGATAATATATATTTGTACGTCTCGTATGGAGCTTATATATTTTGTAATTAATTTCCGCTAATAAAGTGCTTATAGTACGAACATTCCAATGATATACTGGGCAATAACGTTTCGTATTATTGTAATATAAATACAATAAAAAACTTGAGACACATGCTCAAACTGACAGTTTGATCAAACCATCCCTAATGCTCACTAACAGCTATTATCCATAAAAATTTAAGCTACAAAGCAGCACATAGAAACCTGGCCTCCGTCAAGAAAGGCCAGAAGCCTCTTTTGGCATTAAAAAATAGATGAGCCCCCGTGGCAGGTCGCGCACACAAAAGGGAGCAGAGGCGAAGAAAGTGAAGCAAGTAGAGCGCGCGCCCGAGTCGCGGAAGAAGGAAGGAAGGAAGGCAGTCGGCATGGCAGACTGCCAGACATTATTAGAATATAACGACGAGTTGCCGTCGAGGAGGAGGACAGCAGCGCGGTGGTAGCGTCGGTGGCGGTGGCGGCAAGGCGATAGATGTGGAGCGTTCGGTAAAGGGAGGAGGTGAGCCGTCCACCGTAGCTGCTGGGAGGTCAGGTTTCAGAGCAAGAGAGCCGAAGGCTTATCGATGAAAAGGAACAAGAGAAAGGTTTCCCATCGAGTTTCCGAGCCAATCCGACGACCTCCGTCCGAGCCAGCCCCGACGATATCCTCTCCTGTATAGAGCGAGAGAGAAGGAGAAAGAGAGTGAAAGACGTGCTTGCCTCGAGATGGAAAACCCAAGAGGCCGCGGAACGGAGAATGTTTCTGGCTGGAGGTGAGAGAGAGAGAGAGAGAAAGGAGTTTAATGAAGGACGGATATGAAAGAGGCTCTGATGAAAGGATATGCGACTGAATTTGAGGGTTATAAGTTAGAATTCGCAGAGTAAAAAGTTTTACCGAAATCAGCAGGTGTGTGTGTAAATAAGTGGATTTTTCTGGAATATTCCGTACAAACATTGCTTTCAATTTAAACTTTGAGCAAAATTTACAAAAATCGATGTAATCACCAATTGTTTACTTCCCAATCAACAACCTCATTATTAAACTTCAATGCACAGCCGGTATACCCTCGACAATATTTTTCAAAATGAAACACGCGCTTCGAAAAGTCCCCGCACTGCACATATTGTACAAGTTTTAAACCAACATACATACACGCCACGTACAGCCCTCGTAGCTTCCCACAATATCTCACGTATTTTCGCAGCGCAAAAACAAAGTGGGGTGCGCGGAGAGCGAGAGAGCTCCAATATAACTCGCGTCTGTTGAGCTCATTGTGCAATCGTGATTTCATTATAACGGAGTGGGATGCACGGGGGCAGAGAGCAAAGGGCATTAGCGGATATAAAAGGGCGAGGCTGAAAGAAAGAGCGAGCGCGCGTCTTGTGTTTTTCGCGGGGCGCGAAGGGTGAAAATGTTTTGCTTTAAGGGCGGAGAGAGAGAGAGAGAGAGATGATTTTTAGCCCCGGCCTTTGTTCCCCGGACGAGCCGCTTATACGCGGATTTATTTTGCTCGGGCGCGTGTATTTCATAATGCCGGTCGGAGGGGTACAAATGAAGAATTATCGATCGAGAGCCGGGCTCGCGAAATGGCTTTTATCTACCGCGCGTTGTTCTATTTTTCATCGCTTTAAAAATGTGAATCGGGCTTGGACTGGAAAAATTTACAATTGAACGGATAGGAAAATTTAATTAAAGAACGGAACTCCGGGCGCGCTAAATATTATTCTGTTTGAGAAAATAATTAGAGATTTCTCAGCAGTTTTTCCGTGTTATTACGGAGCACAGTTTTTTGTTCGGCTTCGAAATAGAATGTCGGCAGAAGTATCCAATTAATTGTGATAGGAAGTATAAAACGAGGACGGAAAGCGGCGTAAAAAGGAGGACTTCATAAAATGTATTTCCGATTGAAATAAATGCAAAAAATTCACTTGTTATTCATTAAGCATGGACTTCAATAAGCAATTTTATTATAAATCAAAACTCGCGCAATAAATCCAAAAGAAGGAATCTTGGAAAATAAACAAACAAGAATTAAATTCATCAACAAAAGAAGCTCGCAAACAGACACCGCCCTCTAAATTATCTCGCGAGCACAGAGCAGTAGGAGAGCACATCATTCAAGACTCCGGCTGCGCGCCATTCCAAAATTCAATGGGCTAATTCCTGGGCGCAGCGTCGTCGACTCCCTCTTCTCTCACCTAAACAAACAAATCTCAGTTCTCGGGCGCTCGAGTTCACTGCTGGCAAGAGAGAAAGAGAGAGGGAGAGAGGAGAAAGACGAAACGAGTTAATTGTTAAAGCTCCCCGGCGTCGAAGAAGAAAAGGCATCGCGGAATCTCGCGAGTGCGCGAGGGAGAGAGAAAGAGAGAGAGAGAGGAGAGAGGACAAAGAGCAAGCAGGCGCGCGAGCGCGAGAGTAAAGGGCGATAAGGTCCGGACGGGACATTAGCAGGGCAGTGTGCCAGACATTATTAAAACAGTAGGATGATCTCTCTCTCTCTCTCTCGCTCTCTACGGGTCCGAGTGCCACGCTTATCAATGGGGCTGCCGCCGAGGGCGACGCCCCACCCTTGTGTCTTTATCTTGCTTTCTCTCTGCAGCCGGGACTCGGTGATTCTATCTTCGCGTACATAGAACTTCTCTCTGAGAGCGACACCAGCGCGCCCTCACGTCTACGTGTGCGTTTCTCTCTCTCTCTCTCTCTCTCCCTCTCTCTCTTTCTGAGAGCCGATCCGAGATATAGCCAAGGGGTCAGTGGGATGCCCTCGGATGCACTGCCGAGTGGCTTTTATGAAGCAAGAGGAGAGCTTCTACATGAAAAGACGTATGAAATTTAGAAAGATGGACAAGACTTTTGAATGCGATAAGGGAGCAGGTTCCGGGCTCTTCTTTGAATCGCTGCCGTAATTACATTTCATAAAATGTTCATGATCTGACTTTCGGCTTTAGGAAATGCTTTCAAATTTTTCAACTAAAAGTAGTTTTTTTATATATACGTCTAGGACTTGAAACGAATTATGGCAGAGTGTCAACATTGAGATTTTAGAGATTATTATTGGAGCTTAAAACTTTAATTTCTGAAACGTTATCTTTTAAAATAAGTTTATCATGTGAGTCAACACTTATTTCCCATGAAAAGAAGCTAGAATACAAAAGAATAAGAAAATAAACTTCTTTTTATACAAAAGCAACTGTGATAAAAAAAAAACAACAAAAAACGTCTAAAACTAATAATACGAATAAAGGAGATTATAAGAAAAGGCAGACAGATTAACGGAACGGCAAAATAGAGCGCGAAACGAGAGACGAGAAATAACACGAGTAAGAATATAACAAGATTGAACGAGCGAGCGAGCGCACGAACGGACGCGAATAGAAGCGAACAGGAGAAAGTACGAGAAAAGGTACAACGAAAAAAGGTGCCGGGCACACGGCGAAGAAAATAGAGAGAGAGAGAGAGAGAGATGCCAATCGAAACTGTTGCGCGATTTCCGGAAACAGCTTCAGCCTCTCCGCTCCTGCCTATATCCACAGAGCAGAGCGAGCCGGCCACTACACTTTTCTAATAATAGAACGTTTCATTAAAGTCTCTCGATTCTCGCGTGGAAGTCCGTTTGTTTCCGTCGTTAGCGATAGCGCGGGGCCGATTCTATCGAGCTTCCCCCGCCGCCGAGCGTAATCTCCGGATTTGATTTACATGCTGGCGTGACGCTTATTTGTACTCTTTTTTTTCTTTCTTCCTCCGCTCTGTTTTTCCATCGCGCGGAACTCCTGTGATTGGCTTCCTTCTTTGCTGGTATAGGTACGTTCCCCTTAACGAGCGTTGACATCTGCAGTCCGCGCGGGCAAATTGTCTAATAAAAGTAATGGGATGGTGTCTTTCTGCTCGGTGCGTCCGACTGTTCTCGGAATGGCGTATAAAACTTTGTGCGGCTGCGCCCCGAAGGAAAGTTTGAAATTGCGCCGAGTCGAAGATAGAGGAATGCAAATTCCGACGGGCGCGTGCTTGATTTTATATGATCGATGTGAACGATCGTAAAACGGCTTGAGTTTGCCGCTAACTTAGTTAAAATAAAAATATACCTGCTGGAGAACAAGAATTTCGATCGGACACTTTTAGAGAAAGAATTAATACATCGTGAAACGTACGAGTCCATATAGTATTTTTAGTAAATCCCCCGGTTCTATTGTGAGTTTACGAAGAGATTGGTTTATGAATGAATACTTTATTTGAAATAACTCAAACGTTTGGATCAGTTATAAACTAGTATAAAATATTCTTATAAATATTGTATTCATCATATCCAGCAAATTTAAATCTTATATAGTTTCTAAGGATTCTATCTTAATCTAATAATAGTATACGCTTGCATAGATCTATTGAATAAGTAAATTAACAGAAGTTGACGTAAATAGGAAGCCTTAGATTATATAAAATTATAATAAATTTAAATCACGTGAAATATCTTCTTTCTTTTGAAATTAATTAGAGAACCGTGATGGATAAAGCAAAAATCTTGATTACTTTTAATGTACGAAAAAAGCATTAGCTTATCCAGAAGTATATTTTGAGCACGATTTCGCATCGATCAATTATATCACAAATCTGATGTCGAGTGATGGATAACATAAAACCTACTATTTTTAAAAGTCATCAAAGCGGAGATTCAAAGTTCGTCGAAAAAAAGATACGAGATTCCCAAATTAGTCGCGTTACATTTAGGCACTCAGACACCGTCCTAAAAGTAATAAAGCGAGCCCGCAAACATCATTTGATCATAAATGAAGTCCCGGAAAAATCCGAAAAATCCCACACGCGCTCCGAGCCGACCCTCGGCATCAAAACGAAATTTCGTCCAAGCCGCGTCCTCGAGATCCTCAAAGGTCCAGCCCTGGCTTTAATTACAGCCCCCAAATCACGTTACGACAAACAGACCATAAAAAGGCCTCGGCCTCCCCGACTCTGTGTAAATTACTCCTCAAAAGAATGCGACGTCGTCGCCGCGGCCATCAAACGAGCTGCGTACACGCTCCACCTCCCTACCTCGCGATCCTCTCTGCTCTCAAGTATTTAGCGAGGGACATGCAGGCACACACGCAGACAGGCGCGCACAGAGGAGCAGGGATCTCAAGATTTCTGTAACTAAGAGAGAGGTCAAACGCGTATATACGCTGAGGGCAAAGGGCGCGTTCCGGGCGTGCTGCGCGAGCCTGACGCCGCTCTGCTGCTACTGTTAGACTGCTACTTGATGCAGGGCTGAAAGGGGCTGGACTCTGGAGAGAGATGGACTGGATGGGGATTGAGATGTGGGCTCTGAGATGGAATGGGTTTTAGGAGGCTATTTGCGGATGTTGTTTCTTATGTGGGACTCGATTCGCAAGTTTTAAGTGAGTAATTTAAAGTTTTTTGGCAATGGGTGGATGTAGGTTGGCTGGGGGTAAGCTTGTCGATACTTCCATAAATTAAGTGCCATCGTCTCACGGACTGAAGAGTTTGGGTAAGGAGTGGATTCGCCAACTCACCTGTAACATAAAGAAAAGATATAATTAGTTATAATCATTTAAGCGTTGTAGAAATTTAAGTTTATAAATGTAGTTTAACTTTTTAAATATTTTTAATGTTATTTTATACTTTTACTTTTTTTCTAACCCACGTGAAACTTGACTTTTCGCTAATATCATTTTAAAGCGCTAATATATTTCAATCCATCAAATTTTCAACACGCGATGGTGCCCTAACCACATTATTATTATATTGGATGGAGCTACTACGCTTTATGAATATGAATAGGGTTAGCATACTCTCAGCGTCGCACCAGCAGTTTTTACCCGACAAGATTAATGTTTAATAATTCTGGCATTTAATTTTAGATAACTTATTAAAGCAAACACACATAGTCAACTCGATAGTACAATAATAAGTTTTAACTACACAAATGTCTACCATTGTTACGATTCTCAACTAAAAACTGCAACTCATCGCTTTAAAAGTCTGATTCGCGCCATAAATATGCATGCCCGCATACTGATAGCTAAGCAGGCGCGCGCGCAAAAAGCATTAACCAATCGATAGGACAATGCGTTATTAAAAGCCGCACTTCTCTGCCTACCAAGCATCAATCGCAAAACCCAAAGGTTCAACGCTTCGCTCGAGATAAAATGAAGCCGTACACTCGAGCCTAAGACGCTCATCCACAGAGCGCGATACGAACTTTACTGCGTGCGGAAACAAAAAGCGTAGCTCGGCCGCGCGAGCGATAAACTCCCCCCCGTCGCGACTGAATATAAATGCGGAATAAAAGTAGCGGGATCGATTAAAGTACTTTCGCCGCGAATGCAGATATAGGCGCGCTCGCAAAAAAGCCTCGCTGCTGTGTGTATATAGGAATGCAATAAAAGGAGGCGGGGGCGAGTAGGAAGGGCGGTAATGAGGGGGAAGGGGGACGCGCCCCGGCGCAAATAAATCGACAGAGAGAGAGAAGCCGGAGAAAATAAAGTGCGAGCGGAGAGAGGAGGCGGAGCCGCCGATAACGGAAGTCGAGTTTGAACGCTGAGAAAGAGGAGTCAGCGGCGCGTTGATAAGGGACAGAAGGGGACTTTTTAGGCTCTGCTGTATCCGTTGCTTTGATTTTTTTAATCTGTTTGCGATTAGGATTTTGGCAGTCGAGGAAAGATTAATAATTATTTGATTGAGCTATCTGAATACTTAAGCTCTGAGGGTTTTGCGGCGATATCACATCTCAAACTATGAGATAAGTTGATGGATGACAGTTTTATTCTTATAACATTAATTTTGTAACTTCACCATCAGACATACAATGTTAACAAAACAATTCTAAAACAAACATAAATATTTTTAAGAATATTCAAAAAATACTTTAATCAAACACAAACCTAAATCGCATTTAAGGCCAACTTTAGCTTATAGAACAGAAGCCAAAACGTCACGAGAGCATCAATCGAGTGAGCAACGCGAGGGCAAAAATGGCTTCGAAAAAAAGTGAGCCGCCGGCGCACAGAAGCTCGTCGCGCAAGAAAGGGAAGACGGCGCTGCGAAGGGAGCTGGATTTATGGAGAGCGCGGTAGGAAGTAATTATTTACCTCCTTTGTCACTTCACCCGCGCGCGACTCGCGCAGTGATTCCGATCTTCTCTCGAGAGAGAGGGCCGGAAATGGCGGGGAGACGACGACGACGACTGCTACGTCGCTAACCTTGAAATTTACTCTTGTACGAAGAAGCGCCGTGTTTGCGAATTTTCGCCCTTCTCGAAGGTGGCTTTATGAGGTTTCGGCACTTTGATGCCGGGGAAGATGAGATTTCTCCTTAGGAGAAATTTATTTCATTCTTATACTTTTGATTTTCGCGAACGAACTTTTTCTTTGTTCACCCGTGCCTACTGAATTAATTTTTTTAGTATATTTCAGGCCTTTTCTATATTTTATTTAGTACTACAGTATTTTATAAAATGAATAAATACTCTTCACGTAATATTCAGAAAATTATAAACTGTAAATTATTCATATTAATTCACCAGATTATACCAGGAACGAGAAAATATATTGATTTTCCTTTCAATGTGGAGTTTTTGTAATAAAGGCTTTTGTCGCATATTATGATTAATAATTTATGAAGTAATTTAATAAACATAATATACTTCATTAGCATAGTGCTAAATGAGATTCCAAAAATTGAAATTTCTTCATTTCCAAACTACAAATGCCGAAAAATCTACCGGACAAAATTTATTAATTCATTAAAACCACAGGAGGCACTAATAAACATTTATCAAAAATTAAGATACATTATTTAATTTTCAAAAACATTGGCCAAACAAAAATCTGTTTGCAGTTTATTAATACCACATTCAACGCACAGAAAAGACATAATAAATGCATTTTCCAAAACTTCCAAACAAAAAAATCAACCCCTGCAGAACAAGAGCCTCGACCAGCGGCGTCCTTGCAACAGCTGTTCACCCTCATACACAGGGCAAGCGAGACAAATGAAGGAGAAGCAGAGCGGAGGGAGGCGGGGGTGGCATCGCTTATCGTTCTTTGGCGAGCGGCCGCAGAAATTCCGCACAATAACTCAGCCGCACGTACGCGCCCGGAGAGCGCCTATGCCCCGGTACAAGTGTATTAAATAAATATATAAAAGGCGTTTACGGCTACTTTGGGTTTTCGCGTTTGGCCTTTCCAGCGCGGCGCACTGCCGCCCCCGATAAACGTCAGCACTAAGGTGCTCGGGGCATAAATTTTGATATCGTAAAAGTGAAAAACGCGCGCGGGCCCATATCACGCGCGCGGCACTCGTAAAGATCAAAAGAGATTTACAGCGCGTCATTCTGGAAAATACCAGGCAGGGGGGGGGCACTTCGAAGTTTCGCTTTTAATATTGTTATGAATGCGACACTTTCTTTTATTGCTAAATAATCTCGAGCGAGCAGCGCTTGTTCTTTTCTGCGAGAAAGGAGGAGGAAGAAAGGATTAAACAACGGAGCCGGGCTGCAGTTAAAGTAATTTATACCCGGACAAGTTTCCTTAAATGCAGCCTTTCTTTGATTTTGGCGCTCGCGCGTGCCGTGATAAATATGCGAGTCGGCGCTCCGTTGTGGGATTTTATGGCTAATTGTAATTGAATAAAAGGTGTTAAACGTGGGCGCTGGATGTGAGGAGCTGATAATTAAAGGTGTAATGTTTCATTGTCGTAAATATTTCAAGACATTTTTAAAAACGGCTTGGAGATAGAAAGCGAACTTGTTTTTAAATCAGTTCTGAAAAGAATTTTACTAATTTGTAAACTGACAGTATAAAATGACTGACTTATAAAGCTTTCTTGCAGAATAAATAAAAAATAATCATTTCTATAAAATATAATAAAAGAGAATTATTTGAAAGAGTAATACCAACGTCATTCTTCATTCCGTACTGAAGTCCTGATTAACGGCGTCAGTTCGATTACGCAGCATATTAAACACACTTTTTCGCTTTAAATACATTAGCATAAACAACGCATTTGAATTTCGCTCTCGCGTTCTCCTTACACACCCCTGAACTGAGTTTTGTTAACACGCAAGATTTAATTTAGCACGCCACGTAACCGATATCGGGCGAAAAAAAATCCGCTCCGCGCGCGAAAGAGAAAAAAAAAGGGCAAGGAGAAATCCCGCTCGATCGGCAACCCTCGCTCTCTCGCAGCCCTTGCAACTTTCGCTCTCCCCAGCGCTAGCGCGCGCGATGCACACAAAAGAAGCCCGCACAGCTTAGCAGCCCTCGAACTCTAATTTCCTAATCTGCAGAGCTCGCTCTTTCTCCTCCGGGCAACCCCTTCGCTCGCTCGCGCAATTCGAAACCTGAAAAATCCTCGATAGCAGCGAGCCGTCTATTCTTTTCTGACCCCCGAGCTAGAGTGCGATGGGGGGAGAAAGAGAAGAGGCGAGAAGCGTGTTAAAGAAAATATATTGCGGAATGAAAAGCTTGCTTTTATTAGACGATTGAAGGGCTGCTCGGTCGAGGTGTAAGGCGCCTAATTCGGCTTAGGATTTTCTCCGACTAGCTCGATTGAATAAAGATCGTATGATAAAATTGAGAAGATTTTTCCAATTTTTATATTCATCTCATCAGGTTTTTAATATCGTTAGGGATTGTAAAATTTAAAGGGTATCATTATTTTTTCTATGTTTTACAAAAATGTTTGAGTTATAAATTTTCGATATTGATAACAAAAGAGAATCCCATATGAAATAATACTGTGAAAATGTGTTTACGGATCCCCCCTTTGCCCTACGAATTTCGTGTGTAAAACATGCCGTAATCCGATAATCCTATGCAAAGAGGATACCAACCCTATGGGTGGGTTCACTCCTAACCTTTCCTAGCCAGAGCAAAAATATATCATCCGAATAAACACTGGAATCTGAATTAAAAATAAGCTGAAAGCGCGAAAAAATTGTTTAAAAATTCAAGATAAATTTTGAGAATTTAGCGTGCGTGTCTGACCACTGAAATCTTTATCTACTGAAGCGGATTTTCATCACTCTAGAATCTAGAGGATTTATTTTCATATATGGTTATATTTTGAAATCAACTCAATAATTCAAATTCTTTATAAACGTTTGAATTTATGAAAGATTGCTCTTTAAAAATCATCCTTTTCCAGTGGAACATTCTCCTTGGATATATCATCCGCGATGGTCTTTCAAAGACTTTCCAAAAAGTCGCCAAAGAAGCGAAACCTTAAATTTTTATGGATATAAATCGAAGGAAAGAAGAAGCAAATAGTCCCGGTCTACTTAGAAGCCGGCTCAATCCTCTGATAAAATATGTTATAAATTCGAGCTCAAACGATCTCTCAGATTATACACCTCCCAACTTCATCGATATATCACAATCGGAATTTCCTCCCGAAAAGTCGATCCAAGCTAGCAGCGCACATCTCGAGGCCGCGACTCCATCGTATCTGTACGGCGAGGCTCGGCGGCCGCTCCCCGCAACCGGCTACCGGCGCGCGGCGCTGCTGTACTCTCTCTCTCTCGCTCTCTCTCTCCACGAGACGGCGGCGGCGGCGCGCGACTACGCACTATTGATTCGCGAGAGAGCGGCGGCGCGCGCCCCCGGAGAGCAGCAGGCCTGCCCAGGCACGGCGGACACCATCCGGGCGCCCCCCTTAACTAGACGCCACGCGAGAGAGACGGAGAGGCTACACACCTTTCTCTCTCTCTCTCTCGCTCTTTTTCTCTTGCCGGCGAGCGTGCAACTACCTTTTTTTCGGAGCGCACGACCCCTACGTGTCTACGCTTGCCGTACGCAGGGTACAACTTTTTTTTGTGTAAGGTGATTTTGATCGAGAAAGGTGGTTGTACGAGAGGGTGGATTATTTTGGGTCTCGATGTTTTTGGGATTCCGTTTGGGTTTTTTGATTCGTAGAGGGTAATGACCG